>JBAJNP010012515.1:0-13317 GCA_036877545.1 Yasuhikotakia modesta | reverse complement strand
GTTGTGCCTATGATCTGTATGAATTCAGGAGTCAAAATTTGCATATGGGCAGGAAGTTATTTAGGCACAGACTGTGGAAGTCAAATGTAAAATCTGTTAATTATTATCAATGCATCCATCATTAGTCCTTTTCACTGTGGTCCCACCATAGACTATAGTTTAAATGTGTTTTATGGTCTGTTTCGACTGTAAGCTGTGTCAGTTTGTTAGGCCTGAGAAAAAATGTCATAAATGTTGTTGTCAGAAATTAATAATATGTTTTGTTTAGCAAACAAGCAGTGTTAAACCATCTTAAACTGAGTCTTTTGATTCAGAAATAGTGTAACTTCATGAAAACCTCTCCTTTTCTTCCCAGTTTATAGTCGGGCACAAAGAACAGACTGCAGTGAAAACTTAATACGATGGAAAGTCTATTTTAACAATCTTTAATTTGGAACATGTCTCAGTTTCACTACACCCATAACTAAAACCAAATGTGTTTTAACTGCTGGATTGCTATGTGTGCCTCTCACAAAAGACCCGGTTTCCATCTTATATAGAAAGCACAGACCAATCAATTGTGTGATGCTGTTAAACAAAGGCTGAGGTAAAGTTAATGTGGGAACTCTTATGCTGAAAATACTACAGATTAAATGTGTATTTTCCCATTTTGAGGGTTGAATGACTCCGGAAATCATTTGCATTGTTTTAGACAGGTGTTCATGTAATATCACGAGAAATCATGCTGGCACTAAAAACTGCCTGAATGTTTTGGTTACAGTTGCATTCAGCCAGCTTATCGCTTTTCCATCAGTTCTCTCAGATTGCCAGAGGAAGCAGAACAAATGTTTTGCATTATAGTCGAAGCATGTCTATTAGTGGTTCTTTCCTTGCCCGTCTACTGTTATTCTTTTTAACAATCTGATTCATTAATACTGTTGAACAATATACCAGAGTTCCCATAACAGGTGAGCTTTCTCATACCTAAATTAACCCCTGGAAGCCTTTAGGACATTGTCAAGAGGACACATGGAGAATTAAACTGTCTTGAGACAGGAAAACAACAAAACAAAATTCATTTGGTTCCACTTGTGCCTCTTGTGTAATCCTCTATCAATAATACAGTGTTTCACAAGACACAAACTGAATTAGTATTTGGTCTAATTTATACTATTATTATTATGTGACTGAACACATTCAATACCATTAATGGTAATCCTTTATACAGAATCCTTTTATTTAATTGTCATAACGTAATAACATAAGTAGAATAGACAAATTGTTAGCATAACAGTTTCAGTACGTTTAAAATTGAAAAGATATTTAAAATGTTGTTTTGAATGTAGGTTATTATACTGTATAAAGCAATATAAGCCCTCAATGAAAGTTTCACATTTGTGTGGCTCCTTTGATGTCTCTTAACTCTCCTGCGAAAACAAGATTATTAAAGCGTATTCTGAGATTTGAATCGTTTTGTTTGTATCGCAGATCGTTTTGTTTGTACCGTTCACATTGTTTGCACAGAAAAAGTGATTCACTTTTCCGATCGGCCTCGGGAGGCGTAACTCGCAGCACTATATCAACAAGTGCAGTCGGGGGCATAGAGACAGTCACGCCATCCTCACAGTGCGATCTGTCTTTGCGGATAACCTGACAAGTTGACATCCTGTTATTAAAAATCAAACAAGAAGAAAATATACCACAAGAATTGTAAGTTTCTTTTTACGTCTTTTGTGTATGTGTGTATGTGTGTGTGTGTGTGAGAGAGAGAGGGTGAGTTTGTTGTTTTAAATTCAGCCTTTTTTAAACGCGCACCGTGACACAGTACTAGTGTCCCATCCGGATTCACTCCTTTAATATCGATCCCGATTAGACTTTATGTTAACTACAAATTAATATTAGTCTATACTGGGAACTGAGCGATATAATCTTGAACGTGCAGGACCAGTTAGAGAAACTCTCATGAAAAGAACGAGCGTATTTGTTGTATAAAGTGTTTATTTCAGTGTTCCTTAAGTGATTTTAGATTTGCTTTAGAAAGCATTTAAAGTGCTTTAGATGCAGCTCTTTCAATGAGGAGTCTTTTGTACTTTGAAATACTTTCCTCTGTAAATGTGAACGTTTAGAAACTGTATCAGTTTACACTTTATGCCGATAAACGTTTGTTGATTTATTGATTCACGTTTTAGATTCTAGTTTCAGTTTTTTTATTGTTTACTTTAAGTGATTTGCACTTTTTTTGCAAGAATTTCTTTTTCCACAATTTTCTTTCTTACAAGCCCATTTACAGAGATTTTATAAATTCTCTTTGCCCCTTGGTTGAATTCCCTTTGCTTTCAAAACACTGGTTTGAAACAATGTGAGAACAGTTTCAGGGAGACTTTAAGTCAGAGGGGTGTGGGGGAAGGAGGGTGTGAGAATGGGACAGCAGGGAGAGTCACTTTGTCCTAACAGACAAGTGTGTTTGTTACAACGGCCATGAGATCAGGTGAGGAGGCCGGTGCGTTTAAGCAGTGTAAACACAACAGTTTTACAACAAGGTGGAGCTATTGTGGTGGGGCCTCTAATGGACCATCACAATTTATTACACCTGATTTTTTCATTGCACCTGGTAAATCAGGTCAGAGGTTTTACGCTGCCCCTGTTTTTCTGTGTTGATGTAAGAGTTTAAAGCTGTAAAATTTGTCATGGAGAAGTCATGTGCTTGTTGTGGAGAAGCTTCATCTTGCGGGATCTGAGGATGCATTAGGAGCAGATGCTCATCTTCTCACATTCCCGTTAATGATATTAAGCTTAAAACCTTAAAAGCCTTCAAAGTGTTCTAGGGTCAAAACAGCTTGTTGAATAGAAATTAAAAGGTGATCTTGGTGGTCCTTTAGTGAAACATGCTATGGTTTGAAAGTATCAACTCTCGTCCAGGACATTTCAACAACTGATCTGTTGATTAATGACTATATTAATATTTAATTCACAATAATATTTATTTATTTACTTACTTACTGACAGATTTTTCAAGAAGAAAGCATTTAGCTGTGTTTATCATTTTGCTTCACTTCTTAGTTTTATTTAGTTTTAAAATAATTCTAAAATGCAGCAATGACTTGAATTGATACTTTGCAGATATAACACACCAACCTTGGAGTTGCAGATCAAAAATCTATGATTAAAAACATGTGTGCAGCCGCATGTGAGAATGTTAAGAAAACGTTAACAGGTTTTGTGTTGTCTTCAGTCTCTGGCAGTTCAAAGCCCAGCATCCAGCCCTCAAGCTGGGCAAACCATATTGAGAAAAGAACCTTTCACCCCTCTGTCACAGAGGGAGCAACAGCCGCCCACCCTACCCTCTGTCTGTGACCCGCCTTGCCATAAACTTGCATCCATCTTTTTCTGATACTGCTGGAAGCATTACACTCTGATCCTTATCATTGTACTCCCTCACGTGGCCTTGTCAGTTGTGCTGAACTTTGTATAGCCAAATTGCCTCCCATTTGTCATAGATATCTGGTTAGCTTTTCAATGGGTCACAGCATGACAATATAGACCTGCCAACAAGCTTTTGCTAAGCCATCTGAGTTGGGCTGCCGGGCATTTAGTCCTTATGCTCAAAGTGGTTCATCACATCCTTAGAGTTGAAGTGCTATTGCTTTGTTCTTTTACGTTTAGTCAAATGAAATGAAAGGAGGCAAGATCCATTAAAGTTTTTTGTGCACACTGAGAATAGTGATAATAAAGTTGCATCTTTGCAGGTATGTGTTCAAAAACTGGGTGAGATTGTTGTCAGATATTTAGGTCCTAGTTATTCCCAGACTAGGAAAAAATATGTTCCTCACGAAGCAATTCAGTAACCCTGGGAAATAACTCCATGTAACATGGTTTTAAGGGAAAAAATCCTCTTAAATTCTACAAGGTCCTCCCCTTTGACACAGAACCCTGTTGCCTTTGAGATGTTTCAGATTACGTGTGTTGTTTAAATAAACTTTCTTTGTTATACATATTTATCTGGTCTCTCTTTTTTGCCTTCATGTTAAAACAGTCTTTTCGTTTCAGGTTGCCTCGCTCGTGTCCCAGTAGTGGCGATAAAGAAGACGGGTCAAGATGAGTGTGAACGTAAATGATTTCAACGACATTTTGGACGCATTGGGTGAGCTGAACTTCTCAACTATGGACGATAATGTGTCCCACATTGTTGGAGAGGTATGTCACAGTGCCTTCAATCAGAGAGTCTTGCTGTACACTCTCTCAGTTCTTTACATCTTCCTCTTCATCATTGGCCTTGCCGCCAATGCTGTGGTAGTGTGGGTTAATGTGCGAGCTAAGAGGACCCGGTACGAGACCCACTTGTATATCCTCAACCTGGCCGTTGCTGACCTATGTGTGGTGGCCACTCTTCCAGTCTCCATTAGTTCCCTGCTTCAGCTCGGCCAATGGCCCTTTGGAGACGCCATGTGTAAAATTACACACTTGATCTTTAGCATTAACCTTTTTAGTAGTATTTTTTTCCTTGCTTGTATGAGTGTGGATCGCTACCTGTCTGTGACTATTTTTGGAGACGGTCCAAGCCAGAGGAAGAGAAGAACCCGGCAGTTAATCTGCGTGGGAGTTTGGCTGCTGGCTCTGATCGCTGCTCTGCCTGAAAACTACTTCCTCCAGGCTGTGAAGTCCAGCCATTCAGACAGCACCATATGTAAGCCTGTGTATCCAGTGGAGACTATGAAGGAGTGGACAGTGGGCATCCAAATGAGCTTCATCCTCTTAGGCTTTGCCATTCCCTTCCCTGTCATTGCCGTGTTCTACGTGCTCCTGGCTGGAACCATTCAACCATCAGCTGACCAGGAACGGCGAATCAGTCGCCGCCTTATTTTCACCTACATTGTGGTATTCCTAGTGTGTTGGCTGCCCTACCATGGAGCCCTACTGCTCGATACTCTAGCCCTGCTTAACATATTGCCTTTCAACTGCACACTTGAAAACGTTCTCTATGCTTCTCTACATCTCACCCAATGGTTTTCTCTCCTTCACTGCTGCGTGAACCCCATCATCTACAACTTCATCAACAAGAACTACCGCTACGACCTGATGAAAGCTTTCATCTTCAAGTACTCAACCAAAACCGGCCTCGCTAGGCTTATCGATGCCTCACGTGTTTCTGAGACGGAATACTCTGCTGTGGAGAGCCAGGGTCCATTATGAACATTTCACAATGGTGTCAGTCCACACCAACCTTTCAAGAAAAGCGAGATAAACAGGAAACCGTCACAGAGAGAAGAAGCCTTATAAACGTTTGTTCTTAAGACGTAGGAAACGTAGATGTTTTGTAAAAAAAGCATAATGCATACAGTTGGTGCTTTTTTATGAACAGTAAGATGTTTATGTCTTTTGTACATTTTATGACAGTTATAGATGTATTGAAAAGCACTTGTACTAATTTGATCTGTAACTGAATTTTCCTTGTAACTGTAGCTAGGCATATGTGTCAGTGAAATTGGTGGAACAGGTCCATTCTTGTCCCAAAGCCACAAGGAGCCACAAAGAGACTCATAACAATCTCTTCACTTATCTGTGGTTTTCTTTCATCCGCCTGCAAGACTCCAGCGTGCTTAGACTGAAGGTCACAGTTTCACACTCATTGTTCAGCTATGGCCGGTAAAAGGGAGCGGAATACCGCAAACCCAAACAATTAAGAGTGTTGAATAACATGTTGAAATCAAGATTAGATTTAGCTATTGTAAATTAAAGTTTGTTGTATAAAATAATACACTTTCTGTGCATTTCAACTATGGTAGCAGAATTTGTACATGAATTGTAAATATATTTATATACTCATCAGTGTATATGTTTACTATTTAGATTTTTTTACATACAATATGTTATTGAATTAAACATATGAAATTCTTTTAAACGTCTGGAGATTGTTTTTTATGATTAGCATAAGCACAGACTTATGCTGTGAGCAATTTTTAGCAATTTTAATAAATTTTGTTCAGACCTACTTTGTATGTGCAGTTAATCTGAAACATAGGGAGATTTGTTCATTCAATTATTTTGTTAATTTAACTTTTAGGATCCTTATTTTCTCTGTTTCTCTTTTTTGCTTGAAGAAGTTCCAGGTGTTTAAAAAGGGTGTGTTTCAAATATTCCCTCTTGTTCCCTGTGACTGAGTTTCCAGTCACAGTTCTAATTAGACACTTGATTATTACTGTTCTCTCACAACTGGAAACACCTTTGCAAATAACAAGCCTTATTCTGTCCTGTATATAATTATTCATGATATACACAAACACTGTAATGTTTGAAGAACATTTTTATAAAAATTAGAAATGGTACCTTGGACTGAATGTTTATTGGGACTCAAAATGTTTTTTTACAGCCACTGCTGACAAAAAGCTGTTAAAAGTTTTTAGTAACACCCAGCCATTGTCCTCAATGAATTTTGAAAATAAGTAAATTTGCCAACATGGATATGAATATATCTGCTGTATGTTATGTCATTGCAAAACATTTGTGTTTTGACATTACAGTTGATATATGTGTGTATGTAGCTTGTGGGTTCAATCCAAGGGAACACAAGTACTGATAAAATGTGTACCTTGAATTCACTGTAATTCAAAAGAATAAATGTAAATGTAAAGTAATTGTCATCACAGACATGACTTGAGGGAACATGCACAATTTCATCACAGTGCCACCTGCTGGTCAAGAGATATCAAATCATATCCAATTATATCCAGCCTGTCTGAGCATCAGCCAATCAGTATGTGTAAAAGCTCCACTATGAACACTTCTCCATGTAGATTGGTCCATACCCAGTCCATGTAGATCAGGAAAGGCCACGTTTTGGGTTTAAACTGCCCTCAAGTGGTTTTACAAACATCCTCATTGTATTATTGGAGCGTTCCAGATCGTCATGAGGTCACAGGAGCAACCATTGCACCTATTCCTTTACTCCCTGAGGAAGTGTTTACTTGCCAATATGTTTTTCTCCACAGGAGACTTTGCCCTCCTTTTAGCCACTCCTTATGTCCAAAAGGACTGGAAGAAGAGGGTCCATATTTATGGTCCATAATTGCACTTAACTCAACCCTTAGGATTCGCCTTTCAACAAAAGCTATTAAATACTCATTGTATTTCTTAGGTAACTGAGGTTACATATGTAGCCAATATACGTTATATGGAATATAGTAGGAACTGTGTCGCATTGATGGAAACTTTTAATCACAGAGGTGGCTTAAGGTGAGTAAAAAATGTGCTTGTGCAAATTGCACTCCCACAAGAATTGGTTGGATAACATTTGGTTTAACCACAGTCTGGGCTAATTCAAACAATCCTTGCAGGCTTGTGCTATCTTAAGAGGCTAATATTGCTTGAGTCAGTTCAGCTCATTCAAAGCATTTGAAAACCAGAGGACACAATATGTTATTAAAACAAACCCTTCACACACATGGCATATGATACATGTTTTGCTTTATAAGTGTTTTCACAGTTTGGGCTGCCACATTCAGAATTATGACATTACATTGATTGATGTGTTGTCTTAACATCTCTGTAAAACCTTATCCATAAGAAAACATACTCCTTACTTTGGACCAAAAGCCCAAACGTGAAGTGCATTTCTTTACTTAAAGGAATGAATGCAGGCCCTTCAGTGGGTGTACAGACCAGGGTTTGAAGAGAGGTTTGGGAGGTCTGTGGTCAGGCCTAAGCTGGGTTTAGTAAAGGCAGGTGTTGGATTAATGGGGGGCAGACTCACACACTCCTTCAAAAGAGACACTGAGAGGCAATTTTAAGACACACAAACTGCCCCATCCTCCATCTTGCACTGTGAGACCCAGACTAAAAGACTCCACACACGCACACACACACACACACACACACACACACACACACACACACACACAGAGAGAGAGACAGAGAAAGAGGTAAACAGGAAAAAACTTTTTTCTCCCTATCTGTTTTATTTACACAGAGAAGTGCAAATAAATATGTCAAAGGTTTTTCCATGCCTTTTAAGCTGTAATAAGTTACGGCTGTATCTGTGTGTATCGTCACAAGAAACACAAAGAGTCATTGCTGTTATGTAGCCAAATTTTTGTAAACATTTTATCAAAGATGGAAATAATGAGTTATACATATTTAAACTTGAAGAGGTGTTTGTTTACATTCTTTTACGTATTCTTGCCATGGACAAAAAAATGACGTTATAATTAATAACATTTAAATTGCTCAACTTAAAGTATCTGATTTTGGAAAATCAGTTGCATGGAATCCCAGTCTTGCTGTGACAGCAACAGAAGTTTCCTCAGAATATTGAGGAAAGTAAGAAATATATCAGTTCTGCTTTGTCTGTTATCAAAAGCAGTTTAAAGCAGTCCAAAAGCAGACATAAAGTATCAAAAGCAGACATCTTTATCTTTATTATTAATAAAAAACAGATATCAAAGAGTTTTTGCAACCATTTTTGCAACCAAGTCATCTGTGGTTTAAAACAAACCATCTATTTACAGTGATAGCGTTTAGTTTGAGGCAAATTATGCAACACATTTTAAAATAGTTTCTTTTGTCCCATTTGTTGGAAGGCAAGATGAGTTAACACTGTGTCAGTAGATTACAATGTGTTAGAATGTTAACTTAGGCTATCTATATTTATAGAAATACAGCCTTTATATCTTTATGTTTATTGTCATTTTACCCTGGAGTCAGAGGTTATATTCTCTAATGCTGTGTGGTATATTGGACACTGTTACCAGGGGAAACTGCTTAAATAGACAGAGGGTTTTACTCCCTACAGGGCATTTATATAGGTGGCCTCTTGCACAAATGGAGGCTTTCAGGAAAAGACGATAAGGCTTGTTTATTCAGCAGAGTCTTTACAGGAGGCCACAGATTGCCATAAGGCCTGAAGATAAGAAAGAGCAAGACTGTCATCACCTGCTACTGTCCTACTGTGTGTGTGTGTGTCTGTGGTCAAACTGTATTATTTGAAGCTGTATTAACTGTCCAGTCAGTGTATGAAAACCACATCACAATGTTACAGCTGTGCATTTAAATGACTGAATACACATGTAACAAAATGCTGTCTTTCACAAATGCTGTCTTTGTGAAAACAAAGATTTCAGTCAGGATTAGGGTATATAAAATATCTTTTAACAGTATTTTTCAAACAAAATTTCCGTCAAGATTATAAAAGGGGATATAGAAAGACAATGAGAGATAAAATGAGAGAAACTGCAAGAAAGAGGGAACGAGAGGGATGACATAATGTGTGACAGAAAGAGAATGATGTATTGGGGTCTGAAATCTGTCATTCCCCACTCTTGTGTAGGGAAGCTCAATACATCAGGACTGAACCCCAGGTCTCTGTCTTTTGTGTGCTGTTGTCAAACAGAGACAAATATGCAAACATGATATGAGCCCACTGATAATCACAGCATATACAGTGTCTATCACCATCACAGCTGCATGTCGACAGAGCTTTTCCTGATAATAACAGCTTTGGCGAATCAACACATTCCATTACGGTAACCAATAGCTACATACAGATTTTTGCAATATACAGAGATACAAATAAATAGAAAAAAACTGTTGCATTAGATAGATACAATATAACTGAAGGATGACACAGTAAACTGTGAATTTACTCCGTCTTACTTCTTGAAAGACAGATTTGCTTTAGATAAATCCGACAAAATTTGTTTAGGTTTATGCCTTAAACAGGACAAAATTATTTGGCAACAGAGTAAGGAGAAACTTTATTCAAGGGAAAACAAGTTTATTATTTTTACCCAATTGGTAAACAGTTTATTTCTTGTTGTACACATAAACATTACAAATAATTGTTTGATTTCTCTGAAAATAAGACTTAATATTTTATTATGAATATAATTTTAATATATTAATAAGATTCTTAGGTTACCTATGTTACTTTTCAAGTATCTATCTATCTGTCTGTCTGTCTGTCTATATATATATATATATATATATATATATATATAGACTGAACCCCAGTTCCCAGTATATATATAATTACATATAATTATATATATGTATATAAAATTAAATATTAGATTTGAGTTATTTTATAGGCCTGGACTTAATTCTTTCTTTGTATTAAGACACACATTCAATAGCAGATATAGACATGCAGGATTTGTGTCTATGTTTTCCACAGCACACGTCCTGCACAAATCCACTTAATCATTTTCGAATGACTTCAGTGAATCTCTCTGCCAAACCATGAAACGCTTGATTGGATTTTTTTCTTACGTTTCCCTCATACCCCACAACACTAATTTATAACTTATGTTCACAGTCTAAATATATCACTCCATCTCTGCTGATAGATGGGGCAAGATTAGGTTTGATTATAACAGGCTTCAGTGTCCCTCTGCTGGCGCGACTCTGAGCTCCTTTGAAAATAAGATCAAATCGTCATGGTTGCCAGAGCCAAAAAAATATCCCCCACCTTAATAAATACTAAGAAAGTAACCAGGTTTTCTGAACTTCACATACTTTACAGCTTTACAAGTACCTATCACAAAAAGTAACAGTCGTCTGACTTTCTCCTATATCTCCTACATACAGGAAAATGAGCCGTCAGCGATCCGTGCCATCAGCCAATTGGTCTTCAGTCATTCCCACTGCTGTAACCACAATAAACTTACAGTCTTTAAAAGACAGGCTCACATGTTATGGACTGAGACGTGACGGGCAATATGAGAATATTGTTAAAACATCTGTATCAGATGCCTTTGATTCTAACGATGCTATGAATTATTTTCATTGATTCTTACATTGTGTTACAGTTTTACAATTAAAGCCAGACTTTAAAATACTGGCCGATTTTAAAACTTGATACTCACACTATAAGATTTAATCTTAATCATATTTTTAATATCTATATTAGTTTTCTCAAGCCAACATAAAGTCTCTTACGTTCATTAGCTTGGTCCAAAGTCTACTGGGAAAGTGCACTGAAAAACCCTCAAGTTTAAAAGAGATTGGTGAAATAATTAATAACTTAAGTATGTTTAATGTACTGTATTTTTTTCCCCACAGCATTAGTTTTACATAATTTTTCTGTATACTTTCGGTTCATATATGAATTTGAATTTAATTGAATTGAGTTTTCTTAATTTTGTAATCATATAAAAATAATCGAATACACCATACATGCGCTATAAAGATTAATCAATGTTATTTTTCGCATGTTAGTATTCAGTAAGTTTCTCTCATTCGTAATGAATGTCTTTGCTAATGGGATTGTGGCCAGATCCATTCATAACTAGCTTTTAGCACATCTATTAAAAGTCACTGACTTTAGACCATACAAACCCCATTCATCTTCCCACCCACACATACCTATTCTAAGCACAACCTGTTCTTACCTCACCACAGAGAAACCCAATACACCACATCACCCGCTGAAACAACATCCCTCCCTCTGTTTCAATATGACCAGTTGCTGGATTTTCCAAAGCCAAGATTGAACCACGCTGTCATTCATGTAACCACTATCTCTTTTCTTAATGACACCTCAGAACAAACTCACTCTGTAGTGGTTTCAGTCTCACTCAAGTGTCAGTTTCAGGGAAAGACATTGAGCTCTTTGTGTGTGTGTGTGTGTGTGTGTGTGTGTGTGTGTGTGTGTGTGTGTGTGTGGTGTGTGTGTGTGTGTGTTTGTCKTTTTGAATGCCAGGTAGAAAGAGTTTCCTCTCAACAGTTTTGGTTTTTACACAAGGACTCTTCCCTCCCATGGCAAAGTTCCTCAGTTGGGCAAGGAGTTAAAATAAAGTTCAAATATTAGGCCAAGGAGACAAGACAGGCCTGAGGCCACTGGGGCCACTTAAAGACAGGCCAGACGAAGGGGCTGAAGACAGCTCGGCTGTCAGTATACTATATTTAATCCTGACCTCTATTGTCTCTGCTGGCATCTTCTCCAACACGGTTCTGATGGATCCATTTCTATTTAATCCTGTAGGGGCCATATTACTGTTGACAGACAGAGGTACGACAACCTGTCAGTCCTGCATGCTTTTACTGTTTCCGAAAACGTGAAGGATGACGAAAGAAAACTTTAGCCCTGGTTCTTTTTATTCTTCCACTCTTGTGGTAAATAATACCGTTTGTGTAAATAACCTGATGAAAAATGCCCAGAATGTTATGATTACACTACAATTGTATGCAGTACTTATTGGTTTATTAATAAAAAACTAAAATGAATATAGATTATCCTGTGAATAATTTTTTTTATATTTATTTACATATTTGAATTTAGAGAATATTAATATTTTTCTCTCATAAATGTATAATTTAGCTTTAGAAGACATTATGAAGTGACTGGTTGGCTACATTACTGGTGGATGCATTGGAGTGTCAAAAAGCGTCTGTTGTTTGCACAAATGGCATAGCATACTGTAGATACAACCTAGTTTATATAAATCATTAGTTTATCAAAGATTGCTCGCAAGAGTGCTGAGTTCTGGAGTATTCTTGTTCTTTTGGGGCTCTTTTTTAAAATGAGAAAGTCTGCAAATTAACTTTACTATAAAAAAACTTCAAGATAATTCACTCATAATGAAAAAAAATAGTGTATCTAGGTCAGTTTTTCAAATTCATGGTGTAAGTGCCAAACATACATTTTAAAACTTGCATGAATCTCATTTCTTCTAGGGTTTTGGCATAAGAAGTTTGGTTTGAGGGCAAACAACAAACAAAGATTTTTCCACTCCATGTTTGGCCTGCTTTGGTTGTGACAGGTTTCATAACTCTGAAAAAATAGTTTTATTATAAATACTGAATAAACCATATGTAATCAAAAGCTATAGTATTCCAGTACTAGCAGGATAATGAGAACATCTGAGGACAGCCAGTATGGGATGTGATACAGATGGTCTTTGTTCCTTTTATGTTTAGAATACCATAGACAGACAAAAACAAACAAGCTTATTATGAAAGCTCTGAACCCCTGCCTCTGAATCTAGATCTTGTTACTGTGGCAGGAGCCTCAGGAAAATTGTACAAACCCCTGGGTCACAATATAGTGACCCGAGTAACATTTTTCAGATCTGACCATTTAAAATGCGTGAGAATAAGAACACGATACAGGCAAGCGGCATTGGCGCGACAGGACCGCTGGGTGGCAGTCGTGTCACAATCACGGATTCGCGTCGCGTCGCGTCACACAATCGCGTCGCGTCCGCTTGCGTCAGAATTTAAACTCATCCACTTCTTCAAGATACAAAAAACTATCATAAAAATGTTAGGTTGTAGCCTACAGACCAGCACACAGCTACACATCCCATAAAACCTCATTTGGTATATTAATGGTATCAGAATGAATAA
>JBAJNP010012514.1:0-13317 GCA_036877545.1 Yasuhikotakia modesta | reverse complement strand
TATGGCTACTGTTAGTGGAACATTCTTAAGAAGTTTAACCAAGAAATAACATTAATACAGTCTAATAAAAACAATCATGGCGCCCTGAGGACACCAGAAGGTCAGAATATGGGCTGTATCTTCATGTATGTAGATCAGAGGTCTCCACAAACCAGAAGTATCTGAAGCACTAATGAAGCAGCTAATGAAGGTCTTTGGGAGGTCTGTAGAGCTCCAGGAACCTGGACTGGAGACCCCTGATGTAGATGATTGACAGGAACCATCAGGAAACCCTGTACTGAGTCTTCAGGACGTGATGCGACAGCTTGTCTGATCTCCTGTAAAGAACGTTTCTCAGGGTCAGACAAATATTTTAACACCAGGATGGATGTGTCTGTGAAACTTCAAGAACATCAGAAAATCAGTTTGTTGTGAAAAACATCTGATGACCAAATTGCAAATTAAAAATAAAATAAAAATTAACGTATTCTGACTATATCAGTATTAAAGTTATTTAAACATTCATTTACAGTTCATCTTAACAGGCTTTAAGGGTAACTGACCAGAAATAATGACACTGCTGACATTGCATGAATGTTACTGCTTGGTTATAAGAAAGTAAGTCTGTAACATTTTAACAACTTAAGAGTATTGCTTTCATATATGATTTAAATCACGTTTCACAGAAAGTTTGATCATTGATTCTGAACATCAGTTTGATAGGTGGATAATACATGACATCATCACAAACTGATTCACCATGACAACTGACGTGTGCTGACACAGAGGCTCTTGTGTCACGCGTGTGACAGGCGTGACGTCACGCTGAAACATCACAGGTGATTAAAACCTCAGATTCATGCACAGCCAGCAGAAGATCTTCACTGCTTTCCTGAGAGCTTATAAAACATCAGTGTTAAAGATGTTATTGTGAATGTCTTGATTATAAAAACATAACAGAAACATTTCTTGTTTACAGATGAAAAATTCCACTAACAACCTCAGAATAAACCAAGTCCATAAATATATAAACTCTTAGAACATTCTGTCAGCTGGGTGACTGCACTCGACTGTTTTTGAGAGAACAATCCAGAGGAGATTTGAAGGACCTTTCTGACTCTGAAGAACACGTTCAGGGTCCTTAAACTCAAACTGGTTCTGAAAGCGCTGAAGAGAACAATCTTTCCCATTGCAGTCTGAAACGAGAAAAACAAGCAGATGTTGTTAGCAGTCAGCCTGCTGGTGCATTGTGGGTAAGTTAAACAGAGCCTTCATGAGGTTTCAGGGCTGTATTTGTGTCTGTGGCAGGAGAACAACACGCTCAGAACATATTGTGAGGGGAGAATAAAGAAAGAGAATGAGAGATTTGTGGAGGTATTTAAAGTTACGACTCACATGTATAATGTACAGTGTTTGTGTCCACGATATTTACCTGGCGCTGTTTTGTTCCCAAAGTTTGGATCTTACTATGTGTTACCAATGTCACTAACTCCCAAAACTGAGACTGGGATGCAACTGAGTGGGGTTCATAATCCCATTCTCATATAGATTATAGATCTCCTAATGGCCATAACATGACATTTAAGATTGTTGATGTGTTGCTAAGCTGTCTGTTGTATCTCCTGCTAAACTGTCCAGAATACATGCAGGTTAGCTTAAATGTCATATAAATGTATTATATATTGTGATATATAAACGTATTATATATTGTGATATAAACGTATTATATATTGTGATATATAAATATCAGATTTAGAGAATAACATTTTTTGTATATGGTTTGTATAGCTGATCCCATTTGACTAAAACCAAAACTGGTATTAGTAATCTATAAAAAAGCAACAAATAATAATAAAGAGGAAATTCATTTTATGCATTTTATCACTGTTGCTCTTGCTGTTATTGTCAGAATAACAAAACTCACACCTTTTCTTAAATTACCTTACATAACACAACAAAATTCACAGCTCAGACTGTCTGAGTTTGTGTGTGTATGGTGTTGTGTGTTGTGTGTATGGTGTTGTGTGTTGTGTGTATGGTGTTGTGCTGTGTGTGTATGGTGTTGTGTTGTGCTGTGTGTGTTGTGTGTATGGTGTTGTGTGTATGGTGTTGTGTGGATCACAGTAAGAAAGACACGGTGAGAAAAAAAATAATCTAGACCTGCAGAAGAGAGAATAAAAATATGCATCTGGGTCAGAACCGTATCGGTGACGCTCTGTGACGCTGTATAAACATGAGTGTCTTTCTCTCAGACAGTTCTGACCTCTGGTTCTGATGAAGAGCTGAACTGTCATTGTGAGACGAACTGATGAACTCCCTTCAAACAACACAGAACATGCAGTAAATGTATTAATCTGTGCAACTTCAGCACCTTCAAAACTACTGTGACACTGATAAAGTGAATTTACACTGAACATTGATGGATCACAACTGAAGGAGGAGGTGTCGGGTGGTTCTGCTGTGAGGGACAGATCACTGCTGTGTGTTCTGATCCACACACACAGTCTCACACACTCAGCTGCTGTCTGACTGAATTTGGGTTGTTTTTATTTGCCCAGAATTACGTCACTGTTTGTGACAAACAAATGTAAACAGTGATGCTCACACACACACACACACACCATCATCATTCTGTATGATTTATAAGCTCTAGTAAGGTTCACTGGTGTTACTACATTTGTGAAACTGTAGGAGAAACATAAATAGAAATGAGGCACAAGTTAAAGTTAACATCACCTCACTCACATACATGAGAGGGTGGATGTCTTCATCAGATGTGTGATGTAGTCTCTGCAGGCTGTGCTGACTGGCATCGATTACTGAACTCCAGCTGACGCATCGATGACAAATGACAGATTCAGTGTCTGATACACATCAGCATTCAGACCCAACGCAGTAAATACACTCCTGTCAATAACAGCCGCTCCGCTTCTCCTCTGCACTGTTAGCCCACGCAGACAGGATGTGACATCACATCACATGACCACCAGCTCACCGCACTAAACTCTCATGCTAATTTTTATTTGACTATTATTTGCATAATAAAGTACTTTCAGTAAGATCTGCAGTAAATGTCTGCCACAGCTACAAGATTAAAACTTGTATCATAATATGTTCAAATGTTGCTTTATCATGTTACTCAATAATTAGTTTTGTTTTGCGTAGAACAATCTGAATAGTTTATGAGCATAATTTATCATTGGACTTACCCAAAGCCTCCACAACAAACATTCTTTGGATCTTTTGTGGAGGTATTTGTGGAGGTATCCAGTCAGCGTGAGATTAAACTGGCTAATGGCTCTTTCAGCCTAAAGACTGACATGATGCTGGTTTGATGGAGACGGATTGTAGAGCACAAGTTCTTCAAGGTCGACACTAAACTGTGAAAGACGTTTGACTGGTTAGAGAATTCTGTCTACACCACAGGCTGTTCAAGCACTTCTTTAATCATAGCTATACAGGTTTCATTTATGAAGTGCTTAGGTGAGCAAAAACATGGCTGTGGGCTATTTGTGTGAAATTATTAAAGAGAAAGTTTTTACTTTACATGCAGAGAATTGAAGTGTATAGATGTAAATGATGCAGATATGATCTGTCTGTCTGTCTGTCTGTCTGTCTGTCTGTATATACATATATATGATATGCAGCTTACAGTAGCTGTACAGAACATCACTTATCCACTTCTGATGAAATGTGATTTTGTTCCTGGAATAAAAGAATGGAAACACATTAAACCTGCGTGTAAACGTTTTGTGCTCAAGTATCGATTGATTTAAAAACGTTAAGAAATTTGCATTCTTTACTTTTAGCATGTTATGCCCCAGTGACAGCAGAGCCCAATAAATGTTTTTTATTCTTAAGAAAACCAATTCTCTTTCATTTGCTTGTTGAGTTGAATTAATGCAAATTCTTCTGACCAACTCTTGGGCTGAGAGCTACAGACACTGTTGTCCGTTCTCATCAGTTAATGTGCAGCATTCTAGAAAACGAACAGAACGAGGCATTTATTATTTTAATAGGAATCAATGCAAAACTTGAGTTTAGAATCAGTGAGGGACACTTTAATATAAATCAACCGAGTTTGAATTAGGAGAGAAAACCTACTTTAGAAAGCTGTTTTACTGTGATTTCCCTTGACTGCTTAACAAGAAACTATGACTTGAAACGGGGACAGAACGTGAGTAATAAATATTCATACAGCAGCTCTAGGACATATGTCTACAACTTCATCATTTATAAAGCGCACTTACTCCTCACCCACGAAACCACCGCTATGACAATTACAGCCATTATTTCAGTCAAATATTAAAGTGGGGGGGTGTTACAGATGACATCACCACATACTCCTGCTAATGAACTACAATACCCATGATCCTGTGGTGAAAGATCCGACCAATCAGAGAGTCACACATTAATGAGCAGCGATCACCCACTCGGACAGGGCCGGTCTGAACATACAGTATCTGTTATAACGTGTCCTTTTCAGCAGCCAGCGAATGGCACACAATTACCTGCTATCATCTGCCGTATCACAACCCACATAAACACAACCACTCTTACATACACCACCAGCCTCAGCTGCTATCTGTCACCTCTCTGACATCACTGCTCCGGTGGTGAATGAAGCTCAGTCACACGCCAGCTTTCACAGACCTGCGGCTGATACCAGCATCTGTTCCTGACACAGACCTGGTCACGGCGTCAACAGAAGAGTGTTGCGGTTACCATGGCAGCAGTGTTGGTGAGGTTTTAGGAAGCGAGGTGTTGGTCTGAACGCTGGGAACCTGAGAGAAAACTGGTTAAACTGGACTACAAACTACCAACAACTCATAAGATGACCTCACTGCATTAGTTAAGAGCTGTTTCCATAGTGTTAAATTAACACGCAAACCTCAATGAAATTAAACTATTAAAAAACCTTTTAGCAATGGCAGAAAATGCATAAATATTTGCACAATAATTACTCAATAAAAATGCACCATATTTATGATATCTGAACCATATATGTATGATTTATAAACCCTTCAAACAAAACAAAAGTTAATCCCCTGAGATTCTCAATATAACAGATTATTTATCTTATATTCATCTTATCATTTGCTTTGAGTCTCTGCAGAGACATTGTTTTGAAACATCCTAGTTTCATGGCTTGCTTATTTCAGTGCACACAATCATATTGTAGTCAGCTAATAATTAACAGTAACAGCTGTTCATTTCATCATAACATATCACATATATTAAAACACTGTTCTTAAGTAGCCAGTAAAAGGTTTTAAACATGTACAGAACTTAACAAATGTATTGTTGCATTGTTTATATAACAATAAGGTTAATGCAATGTTTAAACAGACATTTAGACTTCAGAGTTTTAGTTTTTGTGACTAAATGGAAGTGTTAATTGAATCTAGTGTTGTTGAGATGTGATCAGATGTGATCAGATGTGATGAGTGGTTTTAATCCAGGGCTCTCTGTGTGTTAAGTACCTGATAACAGAGCTGGTTTCAGACACAGCTCCAGCTGGTAACAAACCCTAAGATCTGTGTGAATCTCTTAAGAATTAAGAAACAAATTTAATATCATTTCTCTGATGATTTTAAAAGAAAATAAGGAAAGCCCTCTAAAATTAAATTGAGCTGAACTGAGTGACACCCAAATGCAGCTGTGTTGTGTTAAGTGCTCTGTGCCACAGGCGAACATGTTGTGTACTCATGTTGTGTAATCTCACTGTTACCCTAATGGCAATTTAAATGGAAATGTTTCTCATTCGGCCTAAATTGAAATTTGTTTTGCCAATTAGATGGAGCCTTTTATTGTATTTTAACTCAATACATTTCAGCTATAAACACATGATGATGTTTTTCATTTTAAGAGCGATACATTATTTGAGTTTTAAAAGTAGACGGGGACAGGATTATGACGTTTCGCTGAACTTTTGCTTTCCCTGCGGCTGTTAAACGATATATGCTGACGAACTGAATGTTTTTTGGGCTGAAAATGCTTAAGGAAGCAGATTCAGTATTTACCTTTGCTGTAAAATGTCTTGCTCCTCTATACTGTTAAAATCAAACACAACAAATCCTCATTCACATACAGTAACTGTCACTGCAAACACTTCACACTCCTCTCAACACTCACTTTTTTCTTAGTTTCTTTCAACAGTTTTGTTGAAACATTCATCACACAAAAGTTCTCAGAACACACACTCACAAACCTTTCTCTGGGCAACCAAAAATGATTTTTTATGGTACTTACAGTACAGTAGTACTCTGCCGAACAAGCAGGACTAAGTTACTGTAAGAGGTTTCATTCCTCTCCTCAGTCTGAGGGACTTTCTTCTGACATGAGATGATCCCAGTTTGCTTCTGTAATGAAGATACAGATCTCAGATAAATCCACACTAAGACATGTTATGTATGTATTGTTCAGTGAGAACAACTCACCAGCATCTCATTGTGAGCTCACATTCATGTCTCAGCCGCGGTGAAAGATCGGGCTCTCATTGAGAAGCAGCAGACAGGATGATGGTTTTTGTCAGATGGAATCTCTTCATCTTTCTTTTGGGATTTTGTAAAGACTAACTGTTACATCTTACAAATAACTATAATAATGTTTTTAGAGGGACAGTTCACCCAAAAATGATGAGAAACACAAAAGAAGGTATTTTGTTACTCAATAACAAACAACAGTGGCACCCGGTGACTTCCACTGTAGGGAACAACACCACTGAAATATCTTCTTCACTTCCTGATGGACAGAACGAGGAAGGTGGGATAGATTCTGTCCACTTGTTTTCACTTGTCACACACTGTTAGACAGCAGAGCCCTGGAGTGACTGCTGGGTTTCTAACACGTTTAACATCACTGTCACCTGACAGCGTCTGATCTCACGACCTGCAGCTGCTTTCTGTGACTTCTGAACTCAGTAACACCTGAAAAAACATCTGATTCTGTAAAAGTGTGTATTTGTCATTATCATGTGGTGAGATTTTTTCTCAATTGTATAAAATAACCATATGCTAATTTTACATTTTCATAACGCTTCCATTAAGACATTTTAAGTACAAAATTAATAAATAAATATTTGAGGAATTTCCTGACATGCGTGTATGAAACAGATGGAGATGGAGATGAATGACATCACAGAGTTCTGAAGAACATCATGATAGAAGGGGTGAATTCATTCTGGGTGAATTTTTACTTCAGCATATGAACAAGAATATAAAACAGTTTAGAAGCATCAGTTTGTTCCTCAGCTACATCTCCAGCAGAACCGCAACATCTCATGCCACTGTTTAAATGTCACGGCTGTCCTCTGAAGACGCATGCTAATGCTTGAAATAATGCATGAGGCTGGAATAAAGAGCGTGCTGTTGCATGCGCGCTGCATTACTGCACTTATACCAGCAAACAGCCACAGTCACCAAATGTTAAAAGATAAATGAAAACAGCCGAGTGAGGGAAGAAAATAAGCTAAAATAATCTGATCCGTAACATTAAAATCCATCATAATTTATTTCTAATGATGGCCTTCTCTCTCTCTCTCACTTTCTCTCTTTCTCCCACCCCTCTGCTCTTTTCTTAAAGGTACGGAAGAGATTTTAGAGGCTAGCAACAGCAAACCAGCATTGAAAGCATAAGATTGCACCTCCCTTGTGTCTCCAAAGCCCCACCTCCTCAACACATGAGCACCAACAGTGTGACAGGCAGGACAGACGCCTGTCATAGCATCTGGACAAAACATCTCACAGCCAGAAGCTCTCATAACAAGATCAATGCATTTATTAAGACTGTTTCTCTAGTGTTTGCTGTTAGGATGTGAAGAGACTGTCAACCAACATAACAAAAAATGTTTCTGGAAAAAATCACCTTTAACAGCATGAAGGCTCTCGTTTACTCAGTCAGCTACGACTTCCAGCGGACGCGTTACATTCAGAGTCACGGGGGAACGCGCCGATCCCGCCACATCAAACCGCATGTGATGCAACAAACAGAAATAGTGAGTCACGGATCAATTAGAGGAACAGCCGCGTGTTGTTGTGTTGTGTGGGACATGTGCTAACTCACACCTGCTCACACCTGACGTCTGCAAATGATGAACGGATCACACGACGTATTCTGTACTTCCTGCGTCTGAAGTAGCATCTTATAAACTAATTAATGTCCCAGATAACAGGAACATTCTGTTCAATGTTCCATAAACGTTCTCTCAGTTCTCAAAAACATGTTCTTACAATAATGTTAGCAGAACATTTTTAACAATGTGTATCAACATTACTTTTAACATTATTAGCATTATTCTGTAACATTTTTATTAAACAGATTTCATAAGGCTGAGCTGTTGTGTCATTTTTTAAATTTAAAATGAGCTCTCAAACTTAGAATATACTCAGATCATCTTATCCTGCATGGGACATAAATCAAACGGTATTTTGTTAATGAATCCATGAGTTACTGCTTTAAATGCACAGCTATAAACCTCTCCTAAACAGACAGAGGTGATTTACAATCGCTGCAGTTCAATTCCTTCTTTATGTTGCTGGGAAACTCTCTGAGGGTCAAAATTGATCGATTTCTTCTCAAAGCCAGCGGCAGTTTGAGGGCAAGAGCATAAACTTTGATTTTATCATATTGGAGGCATTTTTAAGGCACATTTGAGATGAGATGTGTGTTCTGCTTTATTTTAAAAACACACAACTGATCACAAGCACAAACCAATGAAAGATGACATGTTTCATCTCCAAAACAACTAGATATTCATACAATGCAGACATCCCAATTAATACTGAATTATGCCTCTCTTGCACTAATTATGATTACAGTTAAATGATGCCCAGCTTTGCCTGTGAGACTCTAAAGCAGCCGTCAGGCGTTCTCCTGAGCCACATTGTGAACTAGATTCTATATGAGACATCTGGCCTGGTTTCAGGATGCTCCTGTGGTACAGAACTTCTCATCTGGGCCGCTGTGTTCCCACAACAGGCCTGTGATGGGACTTTACTGAACAGATCAATAATTGCTTTAGAATATTAATACGGCTCACATTCACTGCTGTAGATCTGTTTTTACAGGGGAAGCAACATTTCCACTAGCATCACAAAATTACACCATCTGCAATTGGTCAATCAAACAGAAAGTCCCGCCCCAAACGCACACCATTGGCTGAGTGTAAGGACTGGTAAAACTGAGTTTTTAACCTACCAATAACCTATTAATGTAGTGCTGGGTAACAGTGTAAGAACGCTCAGCAAATTAATTCTTTCTGAATCAATAATTTGCTCTAAAGGACCTGAAAGAGAACAGGGGAAGCAGCACTGATCTGAGAACTGTAGCACTTGGCTGTCGCTATACAGAAGACTTTTGTTGTTCTGTTATGAATATTGAGAGGATGAATAATCATCAGCGCTAAAGCAAATGTGTCACAAACATTATGAACCGTTTCCAGAGGCATCAAACTCACTCTTTATCTGCAGCCCACAGAGACCCCCACAGCCTGTCAGTCTGCCCTCACGCCGATCCCCCACGATGCATTGCGTCAGGAATACTGGAATGTGAATGTATCACAAGACACAGGCCTAAAACTGGACAACACCCTGAAAAAAACAATCAGAAAGCAGCACAGCACATACATCATCAAGCATGTATAAACTAAATTGAATATTTTTACTTTAAGCAGTCATGAGAGGTAAATGTTAACTCTAATCATGGTAATGAGGGGGTATTTAAATCAAACATTTGTTGCTGACATTTATCAAATGTCATTAAATTAAATATGCACACGTCACTTTGTCAAAGTAAAACTAGGATTATAATTTACAGTCACGCACAACATGTTTTTGAAAGTTTAGACGCTAAACGAGAAGAATGTTAATTTCCTTCCATCACTGTGTCCTGTAAATAACCCAACACCCAGCCAGTGTGTCATAATGTCTGCCCATGCTTCTGACGCTGTTCTGCGGTTCTGTTGGGTCAGCAGAAACAAGCTCTTGTGACGGTGAGGGATTTAGTGGCACCCCCTCCAGCACTGAGTGACTCATCAGTTTACTGACGACACTAATGACAGATTCAGCCTGAATGATATTTACATTTCCACATCAATGCCAAAGAGTCAAACATATTGCAGATTGATTTGCAACAAGATCCGAACCGTAGCATGTGTCCAATGCATGAGTGGATCAGTGATGGCAACATGGTACATAAATGCTGCAGGGATAAAAGCTACACATGAGAAAGTGTAGCCCTGTTCTTACTGTACTATATTCATCATTATTCCCTGTGTTTCTGTTACAAACACACCATCTTAACATCGCGTGACACTCATGTCTCTTCTCATGTTGGACACAAACATACGCCCAGCAGTGTTCCATGTGCTCTATAGTCTGCTAACATTGTGCACACAAACATGCAGGAAGAGTTGAAAGAAGTTTAAAAGACAGACATGAAGAGGCTAAATAAGCATTTAAAGCTGCAATCTGTACATTTTTACAGTTACATATAAAAGTCAGAGCAGACATCTAAGAGTTAAAATATTTACACAAACACAATGTCTGAAACTTTCAAAAGTTGATCTTTATCAGATTAAGTCACAGGAAAGGAGCCATTCAGAACGGAAGCCACAGAGAAGCCTCTGAAACTGGATTATTTTCACAGTGCAGACAGATTTAAGTACACAGCACTTGGCAACAAGTCACCTTAATTTGCCACAGATTTGGCCCTAAACTGTTGCTGAATCGGTGCGGAATCAGATCGACTCTCTCTGAATCCAAATGAAACTGTGAGATTCACATCAGCAGACCGTTCCAGACAGCGTCAATGTCAGTGCTAGTCATTAGCACAGCTACAGTAGATGAAGGCTGAGCTCAGGAAGTGGGGAGGATGAGAAAAAGGCTCATTTATTTAGAAGAGTTGCCATGGGGAATGAAATTCATGATTAATGTAGGCTTGATTATGCAACCAGCTCACTATAATTCACACCCAGAGAAACGGAGGCCTGTCATAACAGCTGAGGGTTTTAATAATACTCAAATCTTGCACTTTTGCAAAACAACTTTGCATATATATAAAAATATACATATATGTTATGATGCTTATTTGAAATTGTAGTTGTGTGTTTTTTACCTTCCTTGTGGGGGCAGAGAAACAGGAACACACACACACACACCAACACACACACGCAGCTGTTATTTTCAGAGATGGACAGAAGGTGAGGCTCTCAGTCACATTTATCAGACATGAGCGTCAGAGCTCCACACAGCTCCACACAGCTCCTGACTGCCCATTCCTGCTGTAAGTCAAACATATGAACATGGTTCTTTCTCGTGGCTGTAGAAAGCATGTTTTGATTTATTTGCACTTTTCACTGACAAACTGAATGCCTGCAGAGAGCCGAGTTCTGTGAACAGCAGACAACAGGCAGTCGGTGTCGGTCCTGTATCCTAACAAGCTCATCATCATGTGATCTATAAACAACAAGTACAAAGCACCTACTGTAAGTGATTTGCAGTAAACAAGTGATCGACACAAAAATTGTATGCTACCAAACAAACATCTACTCACCGACTCGCCACAGGCCGTCAGAAACTGCTGCAAAAACAAGAACTGATCGAAACAAATTTATCAAGACATTTGTCTTAATAATACTTGATAATACAATACTGTGGTATTAATAATAACAGTTAAATATAATTTTCTCCACAGCTGTGTAATCTAAAGAAATACTTTGTGATGGTAATTATGCAGTAAAATTGATTACAAATCTTTTGGAAAACATACAGAGATATTAGCGTCTCTAAAATGAACAGTTTATATCTTTTAAGCAGACACAAGCACAATAAGATGCTTTCACTGACAGCTTACAAAGCTATACTCACAGAAAATGATCCACAAACATTAAATCATCTGTCCTGATCTGATGTATGCGTGAATAATAAATGAAGAGTTGAAAGACAAGCAGAATGAAATCACACTAAGAGACTCTTAAACCAGCAACACTGCGAAACTCAACAACAGCTTTAACTGAGAGGATTTAAATGTTCGACTGCTGTGAATGTTCGTTTGATTCCAACTGGGCAATTAAATGTTTAAATTAAGTCTTGTGTTAAATGAGTCAATAAGCAGAAAATCAATCTTACACAATCACCAGAAAACCAAACGAACGCAGAAAAAAACTGATGCCACGGATGCCTTCAGTTATTAAAAACGATAACAATAACATGTTGAGTTGTTATTATTGACATGTCATCAGACTGTTGTGAGAATCTGATGTCATGATGATAAGTACAACACTGTAAGCATGAGAAACTGAAGTGTCCACAGTTACAGTTCTCATGAACATTGTTAACGTGGGTTTGATTGTACAAGCTTGTGCACAACAGCCATACAGAAAGCAGCAATGCTTTTGGCTGTGTGACATTAGCTGAGAACACTGAGAAGGGCACACAGCAAGACATCTGAGCTTTCTGTGTGTCTCTGTTTCATTGTCTTACTCAATGACATCCAATGAATGCATAAACATCCTTCCACAGGGAAATCACTGCAGGTGTACAGCCCCAAACAGCACAATTATCTTTAATAAACATGTAGATGGAAACAGAAATGGAATAGAGATCAGTGCATTTACACACACTAAATAATAGACTGTCAACATTTTCACAGACGCTGTGAAGTTTTGCTCTTCACAATAAGCTAATAAAACATGCTCCTGTCATTTAATAAGAATGCATATAAAACACTCATTTTAAAATAAATGGATTTTTTCCTTCTTTCTGTTCCACACTTCATTGCATTTTTATACAAGTTATTACTGAGAAAAATAAAACGCTGAGGCCAGCAGAGACGACATGGAAAAGCATTTAAGATTTTTCTCTGTGTACTTTCAGGTGTTTCATTGCACAATATTTAGCAGGACATAACTGGGTCTGATTGTAAAAGCCAATAATGTTAGGCTGATAATATTGGCTGTTTTCATGATTTTTCATTGCCAAGTAGCACTTGTTATATCAGCAGTAAAAGAATAGTTTCATAACTAGAGAAAGTTATTATATTTTGATGAAATACTATGAAAACAGTTTTGTGTTAGAGTAACAGTCATGATTCATGCACAATAAAATCAGGGACATTTATTAAGAAAGCCAACAAGGTCAGTGTTTTAAATGTAGCTGAATTTTAATGTAGCTGTTTCCTTGATCACAGTTTCTCTCTCGTTTATTCCTGTGAGTCAGAATTTAATAACAGTACAGCCTCTAGATCTCCCTCTCTCTCACACACACACACACTCACACACACACACGCACTCACACACACACACACACGCACTCACACACACACGCACTCACACACACA
>JBAJNP010012513.1:0-13319 GCA_036877545.1 Yasuhikotakia modesta | reverse complement strand
CCCCTCATCCCAGATCTCAGGTTTCCTGAATGGTATGCTTTGAAGTTGGGGGAGCTCTTGCAGAACATCCCCATTTGCACTTAGTCAGAGGTGAGATGGGGCCACCAGGTCTGTCCCAGCACCATTTGTTGAGCCAGGGAAAGCTGTTAGGACAACAAAACCTCTGATCTATGCCCCATTTTATGATCTCCGAACGGGCCAGAGAGGTGATAACCTCTCTGGACCTGGCATGGTTTACTGGGACCTTTGGCCCCCCTGGTGGGTAAAAGTGAGCTTTCCCTACTCCCAAGTCATATCTGAAGCTGTTATCATCCAGATGGCCCCTGACCCTCATGTGGCCTCAGGACCACACGCTACACAGACATGGTCAAACAGGTAGGGGTCAAAACAACAATATAGCAGGATATCCAGAAATGTAAACAATGTCCAGGAACAGGCCTAGAAGGCACCCAGGATCTCTTTTCAGGGCCGTAGCCCTCCCAGTCGACCAGGTACTGGAGAAGACCATTCCGGCACTTCTTTTTGCAGGGAAGCCTAAGGCAGCGATCCCTGGTGGAGAACCAGAGCCACTGACCTGGAGCATAGGGGGGATTCTGACTGCAGTGGCAGTTTGCTTCAATGGTTGTGTGGCGGACAGCTCTTTGAAGGTGGATGTGAGCAGCTTTCCAATTGTCCATCCAGGAGTTAATGGCTGGGTAATCAGAGGGTTCACCAGACCAGGGAAAGAGAGGTGGTTGAAAGCCAGACACACTGAATAGGGGTGAGATTGGTGGCTGGTTTGCGGAAGGAATTTTGAGCATACTCTGCCCAAATTATGTAACGGCTCAGGTCTGGCTGGTTATTGTGACAGTAGGTACATAAAAATCTTGATTTAGTCATTTCAAATTGGAAACAATGTTTTTAGGAAGAGTATCTGAACAAGATGTTACAGTGTTTCTGCTGTTTCTAGAGCTGTGGGAAATTTAGAGAGAGAAATGAGGCAGCATGTTTGGAAAGCGATGTATTACTGTGAGGATTGTTGTGCTGTTGCCTTGGGAGGATAGGAGATCAGTAACAGTAAGGTCTATGGTTATGAGTGACCAGGGGAGCTGTGACATTGGCAGAGTGGTGGGGAAAATTTATTTGATAACAACTGAACTGTTGCTGTAATACCTGGATGTCCAAAGCTGGGTGTGGCATGGACCAGGAAGAGCACTTGGTGGGACATAAGTGAGGTTAGGACAACAGTTATGAGTAGTGTAGTAGGCTCGTGGATTTGTGCCTCGTTTATTTCCGTCATGATATTTCACTGAACTGGAGCCACCATAATGCTTGAAGATAGGATGTAATCAGGTAAAGGGTTATAGGGGTCTCATTCATGGACGTGAGAGAGAGCGGCTCCGCCACGTCTCCCGCATCCATGCCTCTGTCTCGGTCACAGGTGTCACCTGCTCCGCCCTGGCCCTCCTGATCCTCGCCCTGAGACAGGAATCTCTCAGATGGCAAGCTATAAATAATAAAGTCTGCAATAAAGACACAGGTTGTTTCTATAGTGTCTTTCTCTCTCCTCTGTGGTCAAACGGACATAGGATATTTGCATGGGTTCAGTTTCTGGTTCTTTGAGGCTTATGGCCAGGGAAACAGAAAGTTAAGTGCGTATTCTGGATTGCATCAGGTTATCCAGGCAGATGGATAGTTTGATGAAGTGGTCTAACGTTCTGCCGTCATCTCTGCACGCCAATTCAGCCTGTAAGCTCAGAGTGAGTCCCTTTTGATAACTTAACCTCAATGGTTTGTTGTTCCATCCCATTTGGGCCACCAGGGTTCGGAAAGCAAGAGTGGATTCAGCAGCTATTCTTCTTCCCTGTTTTAGTGCCATCAGTTGTTCACCAGCCTCCCAACCATCTGTGGGGTTTTGGAAAACCTTCCAGAAGTGATGGAAGAAGGCAGCAAAGGACAAGCTACACCTTCAGTCATTATGTCATAAGTTTCTCACTTACCCTCTCCTCACGAAAATAGTTTGCATAGGTCCGACCCCCCCAAACGGCCTGCCCCTGCTAATGTTATTACGGCAGCAATGTTGTGAAGTTCAAGGCAAAAATTTTCAATTGTTAAATTAGAACATATTCATTTTGATGTGTGTATGGCTAGCATTGGCAATGCAAACAAACGTCAGCCACCTCCATTGATTTAGCACAGAGAGTAATCTTCTCAGATTTATTAGAGTGTTGGCACATCCCACTTTCTTCCCCGGGATACAAGAGAGGCTTGCGGACGGATCTTCAAAAAACAAAATCAAAAATCAAAATTTGTTATTCCAATGATGTACTTTCTTACTGTCTTTTATCTGTTTTGTTTTGCTCAACCAAATGTGGATTAGTCTAATTACACATTGCTAGACAATGGGTCATCTTGAGCCTACCTGTCTATTCCTCAGAGTGACAGAAAAACCATGGTATATGTTAGAATAAATATAAATATATATATGTTGTTATATATATATGTTTATGTTCTCTTAGAGTGTTATTTATTAGTGAATGTATGGCTCAGGTGAATGCACAGCATTCAATAATGATTTGTAATAATTAAGTTTGGCCCAATTATGCTGTCATGCTAATTTTAATTCTTGACTTAGCTGTTAGTCTGCAAATTGTTCTGTATGTGTTCAAAAACCGGGTAACGTAACATAATTATTCTTTCGTGTGGCAGTGAAGGCAGGCAATTTGTGTGAAGTGCTCCACATTTCACTATGTGGTTGCCAGAGCCCCTCCAGCGGCACAGAATTATGGTAGAACTTGCGCAGAATGCACAGAGGGAGCCACAGAGGCCAGATTTGTGACAACCATCAATGCAGATGCAGATATAAACTACAGTCTACACTATATTTAGGATTACTTGCCTGAAAGTTCCCTTTCAGGAACTCGAGTTGCATCAAAATGCTATGGGAACCTCCAACATTTATGCACTTTGAATCACGTGTCTAATAATCCAATCATGGGGTGATACGTCACAGACTGGTTGATGTCACAACCAGGAAGCTATAAAAGCATGTGCACTGCGCAGCATGGGTTACCTTCCTACATTTAGCTTCCCACAAAGCAAAGTGCTTAATGTTGAATTGTGTGTCTTTATTTTTTGTCTAAGTCAGGGTGAGCATTTAAGTTTGCATGCCAAATTTGAAGGAAAAGACAAAAGGGCTATTTTAAGACAAAGGGAGAATTTTAGAGCATGTGTTCAGCTCTATTTGTGGCTTGTTTAGGAGCAAAGCATGCTCAGTCATGTTTAGTCAACTCTTGAGGGGGCTGATTGTCCGCACTGCAAGCTGCTTTCCTTGCGAGTGCTTCGCTTCAGAAGGGCTTTCTTCGAGGAGGCAGGGCTCAGTGAGCACGGCTACAAGGCGATGCCCTGGGCTGAGCTGAGGCTAGCCAGCTATCGAACACCCAAGGTCCTCGAAGGCTCCTGCTCTGTCCTCCACGCCAATGTGCAATACATTAGCATTGTTGGGCAGAGGGTACATGGTAGCAGGCTGCTGCTTCTCTACACACTATGGACGTGCTTCAAGCATAACAGGTGTAACTGCTGAGGGGGATACATGAGCGTGAAGGAGCTAAGAAAGACTGCTAATCTTTCCCTGCATGCTACCAAGCAGACCGCCTGTGCTATCAGCAAGTCCATGGCAGCCTTGGTTGCTGCAGAGCGACATCTATGATTAACTTTGTCTAACCTCAAGGAAAAAGATTGGTCATGGACAAGTTTCAGTAGGCATTCCAGCGCTTCCTCCCTCGCTGCTCTCACTCCTGAGGGGCTGCAAGAAACAGAAGGACACACACGAGGGACACACACTGTTCTCCCCTGTTATAGGAACAGGTGACATGAGGCTCAGGCCCAAAATCTTCCAAACAAGATCTGAGAACTGTCATAGTCTCTAGGATTATTTTGGGCCAGAAGCCCTGATTTTTGTCGGTCAGGGCTGAATTTTATGGTGCCAACTGTGCTCCAGGGCCCTCTTGAGACTGATCTGCTAACTCTGCTATCTCTGGGGCTTCAGGGCACGGTAGTGGACCCAGGAGGCTCACAATCTCTATTGAGGTCCTTAGAGAATTTAGTTTGGATGTCTCCTGCCAGGTATCCATTAAAGGTCTCTGATACTAGTGTTCACGAACAGCCACGAGAGACTGGTACCCCTAAAGAATTTCCTGACACCATGGAAACTACTGCCAGGCATATCTAAATGGGTGCTGCTACTTTAGAACAGGGATACAGAATCCAGTTCATTTCTCAACCACTTGTTTTCGGTGGGGTTGTTCCTACTCTGGTGGGCTCTATGCAGGCTATGGTGATGGAATAAGAAGTAGATACACTGTTAAGGTGTTACACTGTTAAGGTGTACACTGTTAAGTTTACCACTGCTCCGGCAAATCAAAAGGCAGAGAACAGAAGGCTTGGAGTACCAAAGGGTGACCAGCCACAGTAGGCACCTTAGGTATGTAATCTGGTCTAGGGTGCAAAATGGCTTTGATAAAATAAGAAGCAAAGTCCATAACGGAAACAGAAAGAACCTCTAGGTCACCCCCTCTTTTGAGCAATGTAATAGCTAAGAGTAGAACTTCATCACTTATGAATGGAGCCCTGATTACCCAGGCCTCAGCCCTTGTCTCAACAAGATATCCATTCCTAAATTGCATGATCTGGGATGTACATTGCTCTGACAGAGAGCAGCCTTTATACCCTGGGTTTGTACATTGCTCTGATGGAGAGCAGTTTTTACCAATACATACAACATACAATGGAACCAATACATTTTAGCCTATCCCCCCATTGACATAATTTTTTCATATTTTGTTTCGGAATATAGTTTAATAAATTAAATTTGCTTATGTCAGCTGATCGTGGTTGCATTTCTTTTTGAGCTTAGCACAGCCTTTGGCACTATTGACTACAGTATTCTTTAGCTTTAAAAATTATGTTGGCATAAATAAAATTTGGCATAAATAAAAAAAACATATCCCATTTTTTACAAAACCATCCTGACTGTATATTTTGCTTTACATGATGTATGTCATATTATATAGTATATAATGCAATAATAATCAGTTCAGTCTCCTCTGTATTCATAAATCAATTACAACCTTAATTTCCCCAATTCGTTTTATTAATACACATCATATAATGAACCAGCCATAGCTTATCTGTATGGGCAGTTCCTTATCAAAATATAAAAACATAGAACATAAACTAAACTATAAACTGAATCAAACCTAAACTCATAATTTTGTACTTTTTGAAACAACTATTTTCATTATAATTTGACTTTTATCATTTATAAAGTGAGATCAGTTCTAAGTGAGATATACATTTCCCAATAAATCTGAGCCCTAACTGAGAGACGTATGGACTGATTTGAGGCTGTACCCCTAGTTTTGACGTTACATAAACTTGCTACTGGACAATCCTATATCAATCAGTGTCAGCAAAGTCATTGCACTATGAAATGACACAATAGTCATATTCACACAGGATTAGTATTACCTGGTGCCCTCTAGTAATTTGTAATAATTGTAGAGATTGTCCGTGATCTTAATCCTGTGAGAATCAGCCATGTCTGTAATTTAAAAAGTAAAAATTCCCCTGCAAATGACCTACCATATTTCGCTGAACACAGAGTTTCTGTGATAATATAAGTCCTGTGCGAATGGGCATCCTTGTGATTTGGCCAGTATTTCGGGTTTGTATGCTATTTTTTAAGATTTTTGTGTGTGAAGAATGGGGGCTGTGAAATGTGAAGTGTTTTGAGTGTATTTTTGGTGCTGAATATCGCTATACATCATACAACAATACAATTTGCAGAAACAGAAAGCTGAACACCACGAGACGAGCGGGGGGGAAAGAATGATTAGATGGAGATGAATTACATGTATAGCGGCATGCGGCAAGGGAATTTCTTCTTTTAATGATATACATGTATACCTTTTCTAAATCACTTTCTAAATCACACAAGGTCCCCAGATAATACTAATGCCGTGCGAATAGGGCTTATGATATGCACTGGAGAAGCTAACATGGTGTTAATCAAACTGTTTCTCCCTGTATGTCAACAGAAGATGATTATTGACTTTATACACACCATTTACATCTCATTTGGCAGATGCTTTTATCCAATGCAACTTACAGTGAATTCAAGGTGTGCATTTTTACCAATACTTGTGTTGCCTGGGACAGAACCCACAACCTTTGCACTGCTATCACAATGCTCTACATGTTCAGCTACAGGAACACCTTGTCAAACACTAACATTTGACAGAACTCCAGTAGAGAGAACAGCAGTTTTAAGTACCTTAGCATGTACATTTTTGAGGGCCTGAACTCATCATACTCAAGCCCAGGTTAAAATGTATCAGGACTAGACTAGGGTAAACAAATGTTTGCGGAATTTCAAAATCGTCCAGGATTTTGTTCTATTAGAGCCTCAAACATGTTAACATCAAATTTGTGTTGCGTTTCTCTGTGTACAAACTAGTTCCATTCACCAGTATAGCAGTTCTATTCACTTTGCACTGAGTGCCTGACATGTAAAGCAGGGACTTACATATCAGTAGCAAATACAGGTGCCAGCTACCTAGCTACCTTAGAATTATAAGTATGTGCATTTTGACCAGTTTTGAGATATTAAGGTTTAATATTGAGGTTTAACATTGGTTTTTCAAATTAAACACCCAAAATTATTATTTTACAACAGTGTCAATACGTTATATTAGAATAAAAACATATCTATAACTCAATTTTGACAAAAAATGTCAGATAGAACCTTATAATTCTAAGGTAGCAATATGTTCAAGCAAGCATGAGACAGCCGCTAAAGAGGTTGCCTATGCTTTTCACACATTTAAGCACCACGAAAGCTACAGGTCAATGGACTGCACATCCGGCTTGTTAAGAAATGGTTTTATAGATTATACATAAATCATAAATTTGTTTTTGCATGTTTGAAACATTCAAGACTTCAAATAGCGTTTGAACTGTGTTTTTAACTGCATGTTAGTGTTGTTAAAGCTCATTATCATACATAGTCACCATGTCTGTGGACACACCGCTGAAATGTCGTATTTTTCAAAACATCACCCTACATTAGACTCCTCAACCTGGACACTTTAAAGACTGCTGGTGTCATTCATTAGAATAGTCAATCTTGTTCCTTTAGTCTTAATTATGGTAGTATTCTAGGTATTATTGGGTATTGTTGTTTGCAAGAGAGTTGACAAGATTTTTATTTCCATAAAGGTTGTATGGGTATATAGCTGTGTATGTATGACAAATAAAATCTTAAATCTTGAAATCTTGAATCTAGGTCACAATCAATTTTTAATCATAGAGGTGTGTGGAGTATAGAGTGGATGCAATCCCATAAAATGGAATGTGACAGGGATAAGTGGAGTACAGGTCTAAGGAAAATTCTACTAATTTTGGGATCCTTCACCAAACCTGTAAAAAATCTAAGAAAAAATCTCTGTGATTCTGTGTGCTAGCATAATACAGTTTAACACTTAATGGTTACCAGTACATTACCAGTACATTACCAGTAAGATGCTTTTGTAGAACACAGAACACTGATGTAAGAGTCTTGAGAGCTTTGGGGCAATCAGAACATTCTGACAGAGATGACGCTCTGTTTTACCAAAGTCATGGTTTATCTAATAGGTTGTGTTTGGGTCTACATTTAAAGCATAAATGTAATGTTTTGGCCATAAAAATTAAACCATCAACAAATAAACACAAACTGCATACATTCAAATACAGTCAAAACCTGTCATGTTTTTACACAACATTGGTAGGTGCTTAGAGCTTATTTGTGATTAATGTCATCAAAGAGTTTACCAGTGTTTTGGTATTGATATGTGAATGGTACATTTCCGGCCCAACACTTCTTGTGAGAATGTCCCTTTTGTGTATTCGCCGTTTACCAAAATCATTTTGGTAATTTTTTGCAGATTTAATTATAATTGTTTACTAATTTACTGGTAATTATCAGAATTACTGGGTTAAAAGGCAATAGTTGTTCCAGGTTAGAACATTTGGTTGTTTTGTTCGACCCAACTGCTGTGACAGCAGTGTATTGATCGCAGCCTAAAGGACAGTGTGCTTGTTGAAATGACCTTTCAGAGTGTGGCCATTAACACCATCATGTCTTCCATTAGCTTAACACCATTATCGCCTAATCAGTAGTCTGCCAATCATTCAGTTTGATAAGCTTTTCCAGGAGCGACCAGTAAATCATTCACAGTGGGTGTATGATATTGACTTGAGGAGATAAGGTTTGTCCTTCTCAATCATGCCACAGGGATTGAGGTTTGTGTTATTAAGGGTTCAGATCAAATACAACATTTCTGCTTCATTTGTGGCGCAATATTTAACACATGCAAAAAACAATTTAGGTGTTTTCATCTACCCCTGAGAAAAGAAAGTAACATTTATTAGTACTAAAAACTAAAAACTTTATTTCCTGAATTTTTGCTCAGTTTCTGGAAAACATGGCAGGCCACACATGCTCACATATTGACATTTTCAAATCTGATGTTCTTTATCAGAACTGCACAGTATTTAACCTCAACAAAAGATAAGCATTGTCTGTTCCTTTTAAACAGTTATTTTGCAAATTAATAATAATTAGGGAACATTTTATTTAGTGTATTTTTTACATATTTTTACTGTAGTAATTACAGTAAATTATACACGTATACAATTATGTAATTGCGTGCAACTACTATAAACTAACCCCCAGTCCTAATCCTGTTAATTAATATTCCATTAAACAATTACATATACATTTATAATTACACTATAATGTCTTGATTACACATACCGCTACTCGCACATCGCTTCTTGCTGATATTCCACTCGCTCACTACTGGCTCAGTGGCTGCCATGGCTTTCCACTTGTTTACTTCTCACTGCAAAAGATGTCCGAGGGAAACAATTACAGCTGAATGTTATAAACCTGGTTGTAATAGCAGCTGTTGCAAACACAACTAGTGTACATGGTTAGATTTGCTATGATCACTGACAATTCCCTTTTCTAACTTTAAAATAAAAATACAAAATTATACCATAAATAGTTCTATACTACTTATATATCGCTTTTTTGTTTTCTAATGTATAATAATTTTTTTTATGTTTTTCTAATAGTTTGATTATTACTGCTTGCCCAACAATTCAGGGAGCATTATGATGTCTTATCACGAACTATTTCATTTTGTATTTTTATATTGAAAGTAATTGGCTAAATGTTTCGCCAAACCAAAAAATCAGCAGCTGCCAATAAGAAACATTCTAACACAAGATATGTGCCTATAAATGAGGTTACCTATATCTTGTTTTTAAATTTTTTGAGGGTAATATCAAACAGCTCTGGCTGGTTGGAGATGGCAATTATTAGTTGCTCCTCAAACATAATACTGCTGCGAGTTGTAACAAATCAACCAATTCAGCCACACCAGCAGAGGGAGCCCTCTGCTTCACATTTCTCAAGCTTGAGTAATGTGAATTTACAGAATACCCTGGCGGAAGGAATATGAATCCAGCGGAAGTATCACAACTCCAAGCAGTGTTCGCTTACCAGAACAAACTTTTGAAAACCAAGAGTTACCAGAAGCAGATTACCAAGCTACAGTCTGCCAATGAACATCTATCGAATTATATTTGTTCCCTCCCCTCACTGCAACCACCAATGGTAAGAGTAGTGTTACCAGATAAATATGATGGTACTGCAGAACTGTGCAAAGGCTGTTTATGGCAGATCGAAATCTATTTCACTAGAAAAGGGGAACTATATCAATCTGATGAAAATTTTTGCATGCTATTAATGCCTTTGTTATGCGGAAGAGCAATGGAGTGGGCTGCTGCTGTGTGGAACTCAGATTTACAGATTCAACAGAGCTACAAATACTTTACCAGGCTGTTACGAGAAGTGTATCCTGCTGGGTTAGGGTTACTAGGCAGTTACAAGAAGTGTATTCTGCTGGAGGCAAGGGCATCTCATCCCAACTTCTCCAAGCTGGGAGTTGGGAGAATCCCAACTTCTCCAAGCCTAATGGTCGGATCTTTCCTGCCAATCCGACCATTAGGCATAACTTCAATGTCATCGGCAATCACCCCATTAAACTCGGCCAGAAATCTAGGAGTAATCTTCGATGACCAACTGACCTTCAAAGACCACATTCTGAAGATAGCTCGGTCATGCAGATTTGCCCTGTACAACATAAGGAAATCAGGCCCTTTCTGACAGAGCATGCAACACAACTCCTCATCCAGGCACTGGTCATTTTTAAACTCGACTACTGCAATGCTCTTCTGGCTGGACTGCCAACATGCTCAATAAAACCTCTACAAATGATTCAGAACGCTGCAGCTTGTCTTATCTTTAACAAACCCAAAAGGGCCCATGTCACACCCCTCTTCATCTCGCTACACTGGCTACCACTTACTGCTCGCATCAAATTCAAGGTGCTGACACTTGCCTGCAGATCCTTCACAGGCTCAGCACCCCCCTACCTACACTCAATCTTACATAGCCACATACCTACCAGAAACCTATGCTCACTGAAGGAGCGAAGGCTTGTGGTACCATTACAGAGAGGCACAAAATCAAAACATTTCAAATTCTCAAAAACATTTTCATTCACAGCACCATGCTGGTGGAACGATCTGCCTGTATTCGGAAAGCAGAATCTCTGTCAATCTTTAAAAGACAGCTGAAAACCCAACTCTTTCGTGAGCACCTAACCTCATCTTAAGTTTTAAAAAAAATCTATCTCTCTCTTCCTACTCCTTCCTACCCTATTTCATTTAATCCCTTTCTACTGTGGCTTATATTATTCTGAGCAATCTCCATAACTTGTATTTTGAGCACTTCCAGTGTCTATTTGCCTCTTTATGACTCGCTGATATATTCCTCACTTGTAAGACGCTTTGGATAAAAGCGTCTGCTAAATGACTAAATGTAATCAAGCTAAACAACCTGCTGTTCTTTTTCATACCCTAGCCACCCTTAGTGGATGGAACGAGACAGCTCTCAAAGCAGTATTCAGAAGAAGTTAGAATGCAGAATTGCAGGCTGAACTGGCATGTAAGGGAGAGAAGTGCTCATTGAATGAATTCATCACGTTAACTATCCATCACGAAATGCACCAACAAAAACGAAGCAGTTATCTTCAGTCTCCCACTCTACTGCAAGTCCAACCACTGTCCAGAGCACTTGTCTTAACACAAACCCATGCAGATAGGATTCACCAGTCTTACCGAAGGAGAGTGATGACACTGTCAGAACAACCTGTTTTTTACTGCGGCAAACCCGGTCAACGCAATGCCAACTGTCCTAACAAGTCCAGGAATCCTACCAGGGTGAGTGAAGATTTTCCTACAAGCATAGAGTATTGCCAGTGTTTACTCTGCCATAGCAAGCCTTATATTCTTGATTGATCTGTCTGTGTATGAGTTTGTCAGTTTGTCTGTTTCCGGGGGCCCCTCAGGGCTGTGTGCTCAGTCCATTGCTGTTCACTCTGCTGACCCACGACTGTGTAGCTATGCACAGCTCGAATCATATCATCAAGTTCGCCGATGACACGACCGTGGTGGGTCTCATCAGCAAGAACGATGAGTCAGGTGATACGGCTAACAGACTAGTGTAAAGCCAACAATCTGTCTCTGAACGTGGAAAAAACTAAAGAGATGGTTGTTGATTTCAGAAGAGCACAGAGATACCACTCTCTATTTCACCTGACAGAGAACCTCTCCTGGTCGCTCAACACCAGTTCCACAGCAAAAACAGCCCAGCAGTGCCTGTACTTTTTGAGAAGACTGAGAAAAGCTCATCTCCCACCCCCCCATCCTCACAGTCTTCTACAGAGGGACAATTGAGAGCATCCTGAGCAGCTGCATCACTGCCTGGTGTGGGAACTGCACCATCTCTGACCACAAGACACTGCAGCAGATAGTGAGAACATCTAAAAAAAGATCATCGGGGTCTCTCTCTCCCTGCTATGGACATTTACACCTCACGCTGCATCTGGAAAGCCACCAGCATTGTGGCTGACCCCACACATCTCTCCCACACACTTTTCTCTCTCCTGCCATCTGGTAAATGGTACCGAAGCATTCGGTCCCTCATTGGTATTTCGTCTCACTATGTACTTGTGTATATGGCTGAAATGACAATAAACTCCACTTTGACTTTGGTGGGACATCCAGGTGAAGTCAAAAACGCAAGTGAACCTGAGATCCAACTGATATCAGGGCGACATCAACAACTTGGAAGTTCAAGAGGGTGTTGCAGGCGACTATGTTGGAGATGGTGGCCTGGCAGACTGAGGTGATAGCAGAGGGAGTAAACACCATGGAAGAGCCGGAGTAATGCAGGAGCCTGGTTAAGCAGAAAGCGAGTACTAAAGCATGGGTGTAAAAGTGCAGAGCATGGTCTTAGTCATGCAGGGTCAATGGACACATCTGGTTAACATTTACATTTATTCATTTTGCTGCTAACAATGCTTTACAAGTTGAGCAGGAAAGCACAGGAAAGGAGTTGGAGGGCTTATGAAGCCCAGTAGAGCACTCACTCCATCATGTCTTTAAAGCTAAAAATATTTATGAAACCACTTCTACTTTTACAAATTTTATTAAATAAATGTGTGGTGATCTGACATGTTAGGCAAATATCCGGCACATTAATGCTGATGGGACACTGTTGAATAGTGATAGTGGGGTGCTGGTCAGGCATCAGATGTGATGACCTAAGAGTGAGAATGCATTGTGCTGGAATGTATAAAGGTAAAACAGCTTTCAGATTAGTACTTAAAAATTCTAATATTATTTTGTGATTTTAGGAAGAAAGACTTTTCGTGATGAGATTCACAGCAGAATACAACAGCAATCCAGGTGTGGATATAGTGGAGAATGTTTAATCTGAAATGCATAGTAAAAGATGGACATGTTTTCTGAGGCTGGTTGTACCAGCTGGACATAGACCAGGCTGTAGGACTAATTTGAATCTAAAATGTATGTTAATGCAGTAGTAAATGTAGATAATTCAAATTGAGGTTTGTTTATAAATAAAGCATTCTTCACCAAAATATAATTGTTAATAAACAAGTTCACTCAAAATGAATGTGATAGTACTATTCACCACCATTCTCTGTGCAAGGAAAGCAAATGTTATTCCAAACAAGGAATATTAATAATTAATTATGGTAAATCAATTATTTTGGGAAATCTCATATAGAACGTGTAGCAAAGATCAGCAGGTTTAGACACTCCAGATTATGAGTATGAACCACCACAACATCATGTGTGAT
>JBAJNP010012512.1:0-13320 GCA_036877545.1 Yasuhikotakia modesta | reverse complement strand
TAGTAAATACTCACTGGTAATGCGAGAGAAATCAGCTTTGCTCTGGCTGAAGATGTCTCCAAGACCCATCTTACTCAGTGTGGACTTCAGGTCAAATTCTGTATCCATGGAGAACCTGAAATGATGAGTTTTAGGAACACTTTAGAATTTCTCCATGTTGAATCTTTAGCACAATATCAGAGCAAGAAATAAATATTTTTATAATGTATCAAAATAATTTTACATTATTTCTGTATTACCTTGGAATGGCCAGTTGTTTGTTAACCTTTCTCATCTCTTTTCTCCACTCGTTTATTCTGCTGCCGCTCAGTTCTCCATTCAGAGCCGATAGAGGAACGTCCCTCTCAAACGGTGTCGCCAGAAACATGCTGAGGGACTCGCCCTCATAAGGCACCTCAATGACATCATAGTCCACACCATCCTTGGTCACAAAGTCGCCTGGAGAGGAGAACTTGTAAATAACTTTTCACACAAAATATGAATTAACATTTTAAACAAATCCTTGACACTCACCATAGTTGAATTTCTGAGTCATCCTCATCATCGGAACGGATACCGCGCTGCCGTTGACTCTGTGGAACAGCTGCTCCACGGTCAGTTTGGAATCGAAAGGCATCTTCCACAATCCGTGAAAGTGAAGAGCCGTGAGGAGAACCAAGCGCGTCTGTTCGCTCAGCACTCCAGACGGGAGGAAGTCAGGAATCATTTCTAAGAAATAAAAACATTGGACAACTCAAGCATCTTTGATGATGATGATGATGATGATGAAGGAAAGCTCAAACTGCTGGGAAGAGTGGTGCTTACCACCGGTGTGGTCCGATATCCAGGAGTTGATCACCTGTCGGGCATGTTCAGGCCGACTGAAGTCAATCTGGTGTGGAATGCTCTGGAACGCTTTGGTCAGGCTGCGTCTGAAGATCTTTTCCAAGACCACCTTCCTGTCCACCATGACACCGTTGGCGACCTCCACACCTTCCTCACTGGCCAGATCTCTCTGAAGGAGCCGCTGTAGTTTTGCCATTCCTTGTGCTACAGAAGACAAAATAAACCCACAAAGCTTATTTAAATAGTATTTTAAATAGTATTAGTAAATAGTTAACATTAGTTAACATTCTTTTAAGGCAAGTATGTGACCGAGGTTTTTTCTGCCCCATTTTGTGTCAAAAAACTTTTAATTTGAAATATTTTGTTTCTTTGTTAAGTCCTTGTTTCCTGTGTTGATTTGTAGTCTTTTGTAGTTTTTTGCTAATTGGTCCACTTGATCGTTTCTCAGGTGTTTCATGGATTTAATTAAACCGTTTTTGCAGACGGATTCACGCATTTTTACAAAGAACATTTTCTTCATGTTAACAAAAATGTTTTAGGAATGTTCAAATGTGTTTAATGCTTAATTGTGAAGAATGTTTTTTAACATTTTTAAACATTCACAAACATGCACAAATAACAGTTTTAATGCTACATAATGTTAAACATAAAGCAAGTTCTACAAACATCACTGGAAGAACTTCTGAGAACTTGAGAGAACGTAGATTCAGATGTTGAATAAGGCAGACCAGAATTGGCAACACACACACACACATGAATCTTACCTTGCAGTGAGTAGCCCATTTTGGAGGTGAGGGTATGCAGAGTGCTGCCGTATGCTCCTAACTGAACCATGCCCAGCACTGAGGAGATGCCGTATGGAGAAAGAACCAGATTTGTGTTTGGGGCAGACTGAACCGCTTCAGAAAACACCCGCAGCCCAAAATCCGTCTGCTTCTCCTGGAGGTTACATGAGCTTGAACCGCAAAGGGTCAAAACCACCAATGCAAACAGCCACTGCATTCTGATTGGGAGAGAAATGGAGACATCAGTTAGAGAAAACCAACTTTAAACAGCTATTTCAGAATAATTACAGGTTTGTGTTGAGTTGGCAAAAGTCTAGCTACAAATTTGGACTCCGTTGTTGTTCTTGCAGACAAGTTAATTTTTACTTTCTCTTGTGAAATGTCTCTGTGCGTGTTTAGGGGTGTATTTTCTCTCGTATTTGTTAGACACAACACCCCCTGTTCAAACATGCTGCCTCAGTTTGTCTATGTTGAGTCACTGTTTGCTTGACGTGTTTGGCTGCAGGTTACAACACAGAACGGTCTATAAACTCAAACAGTTTCTCATAGACAACTTTAAAAGATGTAGAGCCTTATTTAGGCCAACAGTTGAACAAACAAATTAAGTCACATTTTAAATACAGTTCACAGAAATGCTCCTGTTGTTCAGATTAAACTGTGTTTGGTTGATGTAGGTCTTAAACTTTACTGTTAACAATCACCAGTTAAACCAAATATTACCAAACTAGTTCCAAATTAGCTCTAATCAGTTTGAACCAATTAGCATTAACAGGCAAAACAAGCACACAAAGTTACCTGAAGATGTTTCTCTTGTAGAGTGTCTTGTAAAAACTTTAGTGTGTCCTTGTGTGTTGTTCAAATGCTGTGCAAACACAGAGTAGCTCCGACTCAGTTTTTGCTGCTATTTAAAGGTCTTGAGTCCTCCCCTTTCTGGGCGCGCGCGCACACACACACACACACACACTAGCGGAAGTGATGAAGTCATCTCTGTCTGCCTTTTCAGCGCCCCTCTGCTCTTGTTTCACACAAACATAAACACATTTTTTCCTCTGTCTTTTCCTCGTCTGTCTGACTTTGCAGTCTGTCTCTCTTTCATTCTACTATTACTGGGCTGTTAGACTGTGAAGTCATACGTTTAGTCTAATTACATTTAGTCTCGCTGTCAGTTTTAAATGGTTTTGGCAGCCCCTCCGTTTATAAAACGATGGGGAGTGTTTCCCACAATCCTGCATTTCCCACAATCCTTTAGTTTTTAAGTCATCCTTCAGTACATTTTGCATTTGGCCTGTTTGCTTTAAGGAACTAAAATCTTAATTTTTACTAAAACCTTATTTTTGCCCGTTTTAATTAATTGATTAATAAGTTTAAGTATTTGTATAGACAGACAAAGACTGTAACAGTTACAAAGATAAATCTCTCTCAGCTTTTAACAAAGAAACCCATAAGATTGTTTTGACATGTATGTTGTTGCCTAAAATAACAATTGACATAATCTGAGCCCTTATCACAGATGTGGTTTAGCCACCAGAAAGACTATAAAAATAGGTTTTCCATGTGGAATCATTTAAAACATTAGGAGAACGTTGACTCACCTTTGGGAAAAATGACACATCCCATCGCCATATTTGGATCTTTAGACAACACATTCCATCACATTCGCTCATAAAGAAAGCTACATTCTCCATGTTTAAGGAATTGTTGGCCATTTAGGGACAGAAGGACAAAGAGGGAAAAAAGATGAAATGACATGGAGCTACAATCAACTAGTCACATTCAACTATCCCTGGAATGAGTTTTGTCATCGAGTCAAAACGTGCCGCGGAGCATGAGGCAGTTTAAACTGAGGACAGAACAAACTAAGGGACTGACTGATATCTTTTCATGAGTGTTAAAATACTTGCCACTGTTTTACTGAAAAACAACATTAATCACTTTAACAACAAACTGTAGAGTGAATAAAAGCAGACAATGAAGTGTCAAAATGAAACTCACGGCCTATTAAGCTTGTATACTGTTATTTTGTCATTATGGAGCCGTTATGTCATGCTGTAATTCATTTTATTGTTGTTTTTACACGCCTGAGATTTCATGTGGTTTGTTTGCATGCACTCACCAAACGTTTAAATTTATTGTTGATATCTCTGAAACACTGATCGAGATAGAAGAAACAAAGTTTCCTCTCAGTTTATCTTCACACTTGTGTGTCTTAATGCTCCTCATTTATGATTCCCTGATTATTTCATCACAGTGACTGAATACTGATGTCTTACAGTTACACCCTTTAATTCTCATGGTATGCTGTGTGTTTTCATGACAACCATGACTCTAGTAAATGTGGTAAATTCTATATTAAGTTGTGAATGGAAAATTAGCCTCACAGGAAACAGCCACCCACACTCCCACTGGAATCAACATGAGAATTCAATGTACCGAGTTTTACTGTAGCTATAGGCAACTAACCGAGATGGTTCTGAAAAGCCGCAAACCCAAACCACATTTTGGATGAGTAAGTGCTTTTATGCAATACTTAAAAAGATCCAACTGGGTCTGGGAAAGTTGCTGGATGAGTTCACAGAACCATAAAATAATAAAACAACATTATAAACATTATAATCCCCCAAAAAAGGATTTTTTTCTTGTGTTTTAACATCTGTTGTAAAGCCAAAGTGTCAAATGCTCTGAGGTAATTGCCAGAAACACTGTGTGCCAGTGTGTTACAGTCATTTACAGTGTGTTACAGTCATTTACAGTGTGTACCTGCCCAGCAATTGTAGGTTGTAAGAATGTTTCCCTAAAATTTCCATTAAGTAAAAAAAATTAAAAATGATCTAGAATGAGATCATCTAGAAATGATCTAATGAGATCTAGAACTTATCAAGATCTAGAAACTGTAGAACTAAATAGGAAAAGAGTTTACGATCATTACTGGCATTGGCAATCACACAGTCACAGTGTAACTATCAAAGCAAAACACAAAATGTTTTCCTCATTGCATTTCATGACTTTGGCATTTGATTTGTGTGAAAACTCTTCCAAATGTTGGAAAGTCCTCAAAAGCAAATATGGATTTCCCTGTGTTGGCACTCTTCAGACTCACTGATGTCTCGCTGAAATGCCCTCCAGTTTCTCAATCACTTCAGTTATTTCCTTTATTTGTCTTCAACTTTCTCTGTGATAAACTCACGGCTAACGCTTTGAGCTGTTTATACAGTTCTTGTACAGTAAAATTTCTGAATTCTTCTGGAAAATGTCTTTTAATTGATTGACCGATGCATCATTTTTACTCCATCATAAGATGTCCTGGATAAAAATATCTGCTGATTAAATAAATGTCAATGTGTTTTGTAATATTCATAGACATTGTGTTTGACCTTTTCATTTTATCGCATACTTGTGTTGAACCACTGTTTTTGTACGTTGTCTGGGAGATTAAATAAACGGTTTAATGTTGAAATGCTTATTTGTGGCTATTATGACTAGCAGCTGATAAACTAAAGCTGGACGGTGGGCGACACAGAGCAGATGTGCTGTAGATGTAACATCATTGTGTTTGTGAGAGAGCAGATCTCAAAAAACTGTTGAGACACTGAACACTGATCTGCTGATTTTATTCAGTTTTATTAAAAACTACTGACTGCAGATGTTCAACTAAAATTCATAGTAAATGAATTAAAATGAGACTATAGCTCTTACTGTTCATGATGTATTTATTCATATCAGTTAATGAAACTATGTTTGCACTGTGTTAGTGATTCAACCCCAAATTCTCAGCAAACACCAACATCAGACTGACTGAGGCGCAGGTAATATTCTGAGGTATGAACAACGATGTTAAAATGTGCTGCTGTGATGTAGGAAATTCTGAAAGTAAAGTGTTTTATCCAGATGTCTGCATGGTTTAAGCCTGACACATCTCAGCCTGTAAACCTCACATGCCTCATGGTTTTACATAGAAATTGCTATTTCAAAACCATTCTCTAAAAATTCCATTGCAGTAAATATTTTTAACACATACACACACATATATGTATATTTGTATGTATGTATGCAAACATAAAACGTTATTTGAAGTAGTTGGAACGTTTTAGAAACATTGCAGAATTACATAACGTTTAAATGACATTTTTAAAACTAAGAAATAATGTTAACACAATGACTACAACCTGGGTGTTTTAAACGTTCCTAAAACTTTTAAAACAACATTTGCTATTCCTTTAGACATTTTTGTTACTTAATGAAAATGTTATGGAAACATTCTTACAACCTAAAATTGTTAGCTGGAGTTATTAGTGAATGAAGAAGAACAGATGACCCCGGTCACACGAGAGAATGAGGAAGAGGAAGAAAGCGAGTGAAAGGAAGGGCAGATTTGTAGAAGGCTGGATGAGTTATTGGGGATTCCTGACCGCAGAACTCTCATTATGAAACTATTAGGACAATGACGATGAGTTTGAAGGAATAAAGAAGCTTTAATTAGATATATATATATCTAATGTATATATATGTATAGATCAGATATTGTGTAACCACATCAGATTACAGTAAAAATCACAGTTCTTTATTACCACACATCACATCAAACTTTTGTGGTAAAAGTTCCAAAAAAAGTAAAAATTGCTGGTAAAACAATTAATAAACCAACTGCAGTTTATCGGTTATTTCAGTGGAAATGATCTCAGCAAAAAACTGATACTTTTGAACAATGAGTGTGTTTAAAGTGCAAAGTTCCAGCCAAATAAGATAAGACACAGGATATGAATAACAGACAGAGGAGCATTAGGACGAAAACATGTCCTGTGTTTTGAGTCACAACAAATTTACACCTATTGAGCTGCTTGGACAGCGAGAAAACAGCGACAGACGGTAACCAGGATGTCTGATCCTCAGCATTATAACTGTCACCTTACGTACAGCTGTTGTGTTTTTGACAGATAGCGGAATTTTTGGTGGCACGGCATTGACTTGTAATGACTCGCAAGGCCTTGAGTATTTTGAAATAGATACGTTTGATGTTGCTCAGTTGAGAAATTTTAAGCAGGCATTTACTCAACGTGCCAAAATACTTAAGAACAAGAATGAGCGACCAGTTTCAACACCTTATTTTCGCTGTATTTCACATTACACATACACACACTCACACACTTTATATTCATATACGTGTGTGTGTGTGTGTGTGTGTGTGTGTGTGTGTGTGTGTGTGTGTGTGTGTGTGTGTGTAAAAACAACATATAACTAATGACACAGAAACATGGTTAAACAAACAAGCAATTTCCTTTATGGACAAACACAAATCTGGGTTGCAAACAAAAGGCTTTTTATTCCAAGTTACATAACTGCTGAAGCCATAACATGGCAAAACAATTATAATCTGGCAAAGCCAAAGACGCCACAAGATAAACATCTGCTGCCACTGACTTCTGAGTGAATGAAGGAAAACTTTAGTCTCAGATTTAAGAAATGATTCACAGGTTGAGAGTTACAGCATTTAAAAGTCACGACATTTGGCTAGAGGGTGTTTCAAACCGAGGTCTGAACTCTGCCCTCATCTGCATGCATCCACACACACACACACACACACACACACACACACACACACACACACACACACACGCTGAGCACTTTAAAACTAACAAAAATAGCAATACACAGTTTCACACATTTTAGCATGTGACTGTGAGTCTTTGCTGTACAGTTGTGATGTAATTCATAACTAAACTTAAGAAATGGAGACATTGGCTTGTTTTGTTGATTAGCAATTAACTGGCTGTAGAAAAATAGGAAGCAGACTGACCGATTGAGGGGCGTGGTTAACGCCTCAGGCTCCGCCCAATCCATCAGACTGGCGTCACTTGAGAGGATCTTCCATTTCTGAGGGGAAGCTCATTTTCAGATTTTGTTTAAAATTTACAAGGGCACATGAATGAGAAAAATGCATATATCAGTTATAATAAACTCTGCAATATTCCATAAAATAAAAAAGCACATTATATGACATTATATTATTATATAACATTAAATGATTTCATAATGAATGCAACACATTAAAATTTAAAATTGTACTGTTGCAATGCTTGTTTAAGGGGCGGATCACTGCTGAGAATCATTTTAAACTAGCCAAGACACAAGTTTAAACTAGCACACAATGTCCCTGTTGGACATGAGCTGGAGGAAAGCAAGCGGCGTTTAAACAGGTCACAGCTTAACCCATTTAAAATGATTACATAACTTCTCCAGCTTTATCTTCACCTGCCAAAACCTTCCAGAGAACTGAGCTTAACTTATCAGAGTACCGGCTAGACTGACTAGACGTGACATGAAGCGTCTTTAATGGCTTTAACAGGGCAGAAATTACAGCGTGTGTTTGCACACATCTGTGAGTCAGCAGTCAGCGGCTGATTCACACGTTTATGCTGTTGTTTGTGTTGTTCTTATCTCACCTTGTCACAGTGTTTTACAGTCACTGTCTGAGAAGCAGCCTTCGTCTGGACAAGAAGACAAGACAACAATGTCCCACCAAACACTCATACTGACTTCGACACACTTTTGTACTGAATCATTTGCATGTACAGAGATAAAAAACATGTGAGTTTAAAAGTGAACTTTTCTTTACAGGTATTTAGTCCCTCTGACATCATTCAAACATACGCATATATAAACACACACACACACATATATGTATACATACCTATTCAGTTATGCAATACACAATGTGTGACAGCATTACAGAGCATTTATTGCAGTAAAGTGTTTGTCTCAGTAAGACTCCTGCAGTGAAAGGCTACATATGAAAGCAACGGAAAGGAACGAGTGAAAACTGTCCAAACTACATGCAGCATCTTTTTTCTGTGCTGGTCAGTAAATAATGGGCAACTGTGTGCAACCTCATACAGCCTCACGCTACCTCATACAACCTCATACAGCGTCATGCTACCTCATACAACCTCATACAGCCTCACGCTACCTCATACAACCTCATACAGCGTCATGCTACCTCATACAACCTCATACAGCCTCATGCAACCTCATACAACCTCATACAGCCTCATGCAACCTCATACAGCCTCATACAACCTTGTACAGAATGTTCTTCAAGCTGATTGCTCATATTTTCCTAATGCGCTAGTGAGGTGACTCTGTTGAACCATCCTGATTCACATCTGTGTGTGTGTGTGTGTGTGTGTGTGTGTGTGTGTGTGTGTGTGTGTGGTGTGTGTGTTTGAGAGAGAGAGAGAAGGAAAAAAGGATCCTTCACATGCAACTGTGAAAATGTTCAACAACGGCCCTGCTGTTCACTACGTCAATGCAAACCTGAACATGGAAAATGTTAAGTTTACTTAAACACACCCCAAAGCAAACCAGCAAACAAACCAGAAAGAAGCTCTTTATCTGAACTTTGGCCTTTCTGCATAGCAAAGTTCCAGCTAACAGCGAACATGATCAGAACATTGGCTAATGTTCTCTGAAAGTTCTCTTAAGCTTATTAAAAATGTTCTAGCAGTTATGTTAATGAAACTTTTTTAACATTATATATCAATTTTAAAAAGTTAGGCCCACACAATACCTAAAAAAACGAAACACTTTAAACATCCAAGAACTTAAAAAAACATTTTCACGATTTTGTTACTTAATAGAAACATTAGAGAAATGTTCTTACAACCTAAAACAGAGTCATTCTTTCACCTCAGTCATTATATCACTGTTCATTCATCATTTAAAGTCAGATCATCTTTAGCATTAAAGTCTGAATGTATAACAAGAGGAAAGTGAGACGTTTTTCGCTTGATTTCAACATTTCACTTGCGCAAACTGTAGTGAAGTTCATCTAGACGTTTATTCTGTTCTGTCGCTTTGCTGGCAGAGCATATCGGCCTCTAACAGTGACACATGACAGCGGTTTTGCTGTTTTTATTTCTTATTCTTGTAAACCCGTTTATTTCATCATATTCTGACGTAGAAAATGACAGGCTGCTGATCTCTGTAAAAGATATTTTTAATTCTGAAACTGAATCCTTGTTGGTTAGAGGCCCATCGAGTTTTAAACCTCCACACATTTTAATCCTCACTGCTCAAACCAGAGAGACTGAACTCGTGTATTGTGACAGCATGAACTGAATTTGGTGCATTACTTACATCTCAGCAATTGATGCAGTTAGTTCTGATCGGTTCTGACAAACTTCCGGACCCGTCCTGTGGCCTCATATCTGCAAAATGTCCATTCACTTCAGAATCTCTGAAAATTTCAGAGTCAACTGTTTTCAGACACAGTGTATTCAGATACTGATCCACTAGTTGACTATTTTCACACACTATATAGTGAGAAACAATGACTGATTAAACACCCTTTGAATTGTTCACAGATTAAATAGGATTTTAAATGAATTGTTAACCTACCGAAACCCTTTTCCAAAGAAACACAGATTATGAATTGTGAGTTACACAGTCGGTCTAATCCATGTAAATCTCGGGGAATCTGTCATTATTATATAACAGCCCATTATGTTTACAGAAGAAACTTTCACACTGAATCATAGAAGCTTTTTCTGTTTCTCAGTTTAGACATGAAAAGTCATCCTATATATCATTTCAGCCTTCACTGTGAGGTTGTAAGAACGTTTCCTCAACGTTTCCAAATGCCCAAAGCGTTAAAAATGTTATTTTGACGATTATAGGAATGTTTAAAGAATTTGCTGGGCTTTGCAAAACAGTTATTATGGGTTTCAGTCGTGCAGATGTTGCTTGTGGGATGTCGACATAAGTGAAAGTTACTGGTGTGACTCAGAACTAATGTTTCTGATTTGTGTCTCATATGCTGCAAACCAGACACATTAATCACACTTACAACACCTCAAATCGTTCAACTCCAGGACGTTAAAAGCATTTACACGACAAAACTGAAGATGCTCGACCTGCTCGAGCTCATGTAGGAAACAGCGCCACCCTGTGGCGGACATTATTATTACATGAACATGTGGCCTGTTCATTCAGTCACTTATAAAACACTTTAAGATCTTCTGTTATGCTAACTTTACTCTTTTTAGTAACGTTTCCACACAAACAATGATCTTCACAGAGTCGAGTGAAGATTAGGAACGATTAATAGATAGATAAATAAAACGAGTCAATGAAACAACAAAAACAACAACATGAAAACATTGAAAAGCAACATGCAGTTGAGATCTTGAGCAACAAAAGTGACTTAAGCATCAGTGTTTATTGCACACATACAAACCCATCATTGCATGAGAGGATGGCGGGGAGTAAAACACGGAACGGATTTAATGGGAGCGAAAGCTGCAGCTAAAACGCGGAACGGATTTCAGGGGAATGCGTTACATCTGAGACGTTTAAAACGGACGGGTCCAGTATCATTGGGTCTTAAAGGGGTGGGTAGGACGTCCAAATTGGGCCCCATTCGGCGGGGGCCCACATGGCGCCGTGGCTTAGTTGGTTAAAGCGCCTGTCTAGTAAACAGGAGATCCTGGGTTCGAATCCCAGCGGTGCCTTTTATGTACAATAAGCCTCTTGCTGCCATTTTTCCATACAGTTACTCTATTGCAATAAGCCAGACCACACTTAACACTTGTCTTGTCTTAACACTTCACGTACGGTTTATTGCATAAGCACCTTTTACACTGTTAGTGAGGACAAAACAGGTTTAGAAATATATTTGGATATTTGTGTAAGTGTAACTATACTGTAAAAATAACACAGCGTGGTTGCACAGCTTTAAAAAAGTGTAAAACAAAACAACGTGGAACAATTTGTTAATTTTCTACATTTCTTGCTACAATACATGCCTGTTAGCACCCCAATAATGATGTTGTTTCCATCACAGCTTATATTTGTTTATTAAGAGGCAGAGGTTTCTCAAGCTGCTGGCCATGAATGTCGTGCACCTTCCACTCGGTGTCGCTGAGGACAGTGTAGTTGTGGGTCTTGTAGTTTAGCATGTCTCGTGCCCGGAACACCTTGTTGGATTCATACAGGTTGCTCCAGTAGCGTGGGAGGGGTTGAAATCCTCCGAGGACGGCCAGCTCATCATTGTACTCCCACTGCTCAGAATCCAGTTTGAGGATGTGGCGAGTGGCGACACCTCGGGCCCGGCGGGACGCAATGTCCGTTTCGATGTCCTTCTCCATCTCCTCACGCGTTGGAAGAGGGAAGGAACCATCTAACACTGACAGGACAAACTTAGACTAGAGAGAACAAATGAAGGAAATGGAAAAACACAAATATGAAAAATGTGTAACTTAATTCCTCTTCAAATGTTTTTGGCTTTGCTAAGTCACTCTTCTAACCTGAACGTGGAAGTGAGGGAAAGGGCAAATTGCTCTGCAGATGCCCACAATGAAGAGCGATGGGTACGCTGGAGAGATCAGGAACTTGTAGAGCGGCCAGACTAGATGCTCCTGGACTTTTACACCCACTTTCTCGTCTAGGAAAGGAAAAGTGAAGTTGTAGCCCGTACACATCAGAAAAACATCTGGATTTGCTTTCTTCCCGTCTTTGAACTCCAGAGAGCCATCATCAAGCACAGCAGTTACTGGAGGAGCCTGCTGGACCCCTGCAGGAAGAGGGCAGGTCAAAGGACGCTGGCCATGACTGAGAATAACCTACGAGATGAACAATGACACGAGATGAATGAGAAAACCTTCTCTGTTTGCAGGTCACTTTATGTTTAATTACGTGTGTTGACATTGCAGCTTTGATCAAAAACATTTCAGACAAAAATATAATAATACAAATAGGAAAACAAAAACACAGTGAGAGACCTTAGCATTAACATCTGCGAGCTCCATGGCGATATCCAGCCCAGAAAGACCCGCTCCCAGCAGAACCACCGATTTGCCCGCAAAAGGTTCAGCACTGCGGTAATCGTGACTGTGTATCAGCGTTCCTGCGCACACACACACACACACACACACACACACAGGATTATTTATAAATGCACACATATATAAACGACAACATTGTATGAATCACTGCCTGCTTATCTGACAACAAAGACTCTGGTTTGCGGAGTGCAAGAAACACGTTAACAGATTTATCTTAGAATTGATGCTTGATTCATGTTAAGTTGTATAATGATTAACCAAAATCGGTGCTTCTCTTTAAACGGAGTCATGGTTCAATCTAAAGTTTTCTCAGCAATCTCACATACTGATAAACTGATAACATGTTGCAACGCTGAAACATTCTTTAGGGGTTTGCAGGTCTAGGCATATTCCCATAGTGTTACGCTGTTAAGAACAGATACCTGGTGTTTAAAGTCAGATGTGTTTGATCTAATGCACAAGTAAAAATGTGACGTATAGAGGAGAGAAACCTTTGAATTTTTCCAGTCCAGGTATGGCAGGGATGTAGGGGTCATAAAAATGTCTGTAATAAAAACACAAAAATGACATGTTGATGTATTTTATCACGTAACCTCTCACCGAATTACATAATAGAAGCTGACTCGATTTGCCTCAACAGTATATAAATAAGTGAAAGTGCGATTTCTCTGTTGCATCACGAGTTACTGTTTAATCCATTTCCCCCGATGATCTACTCATGTAAATTTACTCAATGTATTGATCTGCTGCAGCAGAACTGCATGCTATGCAGAAACAGTTGCACTTTTCTTGCACACGTACCCGTTACACACCATAACAGCGTCAAATCTCTCCGTAGTGTTTTTGCTGTGGTCTATCCCATCGTTATAGGTGAC
>JBAJNP010012511.1:0-13321 GCA_036877545.1 Yasuhikotakia modesta | reverse complement strand
AAAAAAACATTCTGATGAAACAAGCATGAGACTGCGAATGACCTTTGGCCTCATTATGAAATATAGTTTATAGTTTATTTTTATGCACTTGTGGTTCCAGGAGGACCTGGAGAAGATGGAGGCCAGGGAGAAAGCCCAGCTGGAGCAGGACACGCAGAAGAAACTTTTTGTGGGGCTCAAGTTTTTCCTCAACAGAGAAGTTCCAAGAGAGTCACTGGCTTTTGTGATTCGGTAAACGAGAGTCCATTTCAACATAACAAATCATTTTTTCCAAGCCCATTTACATAATTATGGTACAAATTGGCGACACAACCCTTTACAAATAAATTACAAATAAATTAAAATAATCTCAATCAATTGTAGTTTAATGTTGACAGTCAACATTTTCAGAGGGTTAAATATCCTTCAGCTATTTGTTTCTTGGTTGGCATTTAGTTTTAGGTTTGTTTTGTATTTCCATACATGTAATTGTTTCAGTGTTACAGTATGTCTGTGTTTAGTTTCACTGTACATTGTCATAAGGTAATAACATGTTGTGTATTTGTAGGTGTTTCGGTGGGGAGGTCTCCTGGGATAAATCGTTGTGCATCGGCAGCACATATGATGTCACAGACGAAACAATCACGCATCACATTGTGGACAGACCCAGTGTAGAAAAGCAGTATATCAACAGGTCAGAAATAAATAGCTTTTTCTTATTGGTTGCATGCAGTGTTTACTGTATAACGTATATACCTTATATGCATTTGAAATCTGCTTGCTGTTCCCGTCAAGCTGACCTGTCGAGCTGCACTCTGCACTGTTTCTCTGTTTGTTTGAGCACTCTGACCAGTCAGCTTCTGGCGTTATTGATGTAACAAGTTTGGGGTGGGGTTAACTGTTTGTTCAAACAGCAGCAGGCAGGGTCACTAGTGGTGTAGAAGTTACACTCTTAATCTGTCTCATTTATCTCTTATGAGAGAATGATGGGAAAATGTAACATTTTGAGTGAACTGTCCTTTTAATATTGTTGTTTATTTTCGTATTTTGGAAGTCTTTTGCTGACATCACCAAAATCTTTACTGTATTGACTGTGTATGTATTTAAAGATTATTCCTCTACTCAGTTTAGCATGGCATTACTCATCCTTGCAGATACTATGTTCAGCCTCAGTGGGTGTATGACTGTGTTAATGCTAAGATGCTGTTACCCGTGGAGGAATACTTCCTGGGTGTGAACCTGCCCCCCCACCTGTCACCCTTCGTGGAGGAAAGCGAGGGAGATTACGTACCACCTGAGAAGCTCAAACTCTTGGCTCTGCAGCGAGGAGAAAAACCACGTAAGATGTTTTTCCATATTGTTTGTGTGTGGATGTTGATTGCTCATTGACTTGACAAAACACTTCACAGAGGAGGAAGAAGAAGAAGAGGAGGAAGATGAGGATGAAGAAGAGGAGGACGAGGAAGAGCCAGATGAGCAGAGTGAGGATGAGGTTGAGGAAGAGGAGGCTGAGGATGAAGCACATCTGACGAAGATTGAAAAGGACAGATCTAAAGGAAAGGTAATGCAGCTGCAAAATCTTTGCAATTTTGTTTGGTGACATCACTGATGCAGAAATCGGTAAAACCACCAACACAATAATTACAAAAAGCAATATTTTTATCTCAAGGTGCAGCAAATTATCTGCAAAAATTGCTGAGAGGCATGTAGTGTTAGTTCCCTGCTGCCCCTTGTATTGAACATGAAGGTGTGTTTAATGTAAATGTTTATTCCTGCGGAAGATATGGGGGCAGTTGTGTACAGTGATGTCATGCTCTGGCGTTCCCTCAGAGCTTGCCGGTGAAGGTGACCCCTGGTAAAATGAAACCAGAGAACCGTAAAAAAACTGAAGAGGAGGAGAAAGCAGAGGAGAAGAGACTCGCCATTATGATGATGAAGAAAAGAGAAAAATACCTGTATGACAAGATCATGTTCGGCAAGAAGAGAAACGTCAGAGAGGTGAGCCTGCTTTAACAGCGACGTTTCAACACGTTTTCTGTCATGTCACTCATTTTTTTCAGTCTCTGTAATCATTGACATTTTTTGTAATGTCTAACCAGAATATTAAGCTCCATTGTTTCTTAGTTCAGTTTGTTCTCAGGGGGGAATGGTGTTGGAAATGTGTGCTCTGGTTAATGGTTAACCGTGTAAACGTAGTGTTTACTCAGAACTAGCACAGTGGGTGTCAAGACCCTGTTAGAGGTTTCTGACCCACTTTGAGCTCATTATTTAAGCTCCAGTAACTTTGATTGACTTTACTGTTCATTAATCTAATGCACACCTTCCAACAGGCTAACAAGTTAGCGACTAAGAGGAAAGCTCACGACGTGGCCAGCAAAGCGGACAAAAAGAAGAAGAAATGTTAAAGGACTGATTTTTAAATAATGTGGGTTTTTTTCACCTTCTACAAGGTCATAACCTTTTGAAGAACATCACAAGGACTATTTGTTTCCTAAATGTTACTTCTTGAAAGAAAGTTTTCCCAGAAATGTAAATTCTGTTGCCATTTACTCATCTTCATGTTTCAAACCTTAGTGGCTGTTACAGCCCCAGTCCCCATTCACTTCCATTAGGAAAAAGATGCAATACAAGTGAATGGTGACTGAGGCTGCCCCTTTGTAACATTTTATGTACTTGACAAACAAAATTCACACAGAATACACAAAGAATTCGGCTGTGTGTATATAATGGCAGCATTTTCATGTTTGGGTGTACTGTCACTTTAAGAATGATTATAGGATTTGTTGAAGGTGTGTCAGTGTCCACCAAGTTTTCACCCTGTATTTCTTGTCTTTTTTGTGTGTCAATTCTGACTCTGTTTGACACAATTCTAATAAACACCAATTAAAAACAGTAATATTTGTAGCGAATTACCTTTTCTCTGTTTGCATTTTTTGTTATTTGTCATGTTTTTTAACATCAAAATATGGAGTTTATTATAAACTAGAAGCAGATTGCTTGCTACAAGTGGTTGTTTCCGTTGCAGTTTATAAATAAACGTTTTAAAGTCCAGTATAATATAAGCTAATATCAGCTTTATATTTATAAATTTAAAATAAACTGGCAGTAGTTTTTGTGGCTACATTTCAAGGCTGAAAATGTATTACAGTTAATCTAGCAATGTACCAAAAATGAGAAATATTAAAGCTCCATTATGTTGCTCAATTTGTTGCTCAAATGTATAAGCATCTGCCAAATGAAAATGTGGTTAAAAGTTGACAAAAGTGACATTTACTTAGACAAATGATTAATCACCCTGGAGCAAGCAAGTCTAATGTTTATCAAATGTTTATTGGAGATCCGTATCTGAAAATTAAGCCATAGTAAAATACATCTGAGTGACAGCATAATAGATAAAAACCACTCCCTCAGTGGTTTATTACCTTGTATTATCATGCAAGAGGTCTTGAGATTGTTGGCCATTACATTACATGTGGTGCATGAGTTTATGAGCCCTAATGCAGCAGCAAAGTTCATTTGATTGGTAACACACCTGGATAACGTAATGGTGGTGTGACAGTACAGGTTTTCCTGAGGATGCAGCGCTAGGGTCCAGTTCACAGGCTGCTTAGATTCCTATCAAGAACTCACTCAGACTCATGGTTCTCAGCCACAAAAGGCCAAGATCGGAACTCAGATTGCGGGATTCAAGGGCTTCGTTTTCACTTGGTATTTAGTCATTACACCATTGAAGCAAGGCTGTAACTGTATGTGTCTCCCTGAGGAATGGAGAATAAAATCGTTCTGTGCAACACAGTGACAGGCCATTGCCCAAAAAACAATACTGCTTGTTTACCCTGTGAACGTTAATGCACAAAAAACTGAATGAGCCACGAACAATGGTTGCTTCTGATATTAGATCACAATCTTGTGATACTACTTGGAAAAGGTCTTTCTCACTCTGGGAGGGCAAAAGCATTTGAAAAATGGCATCACTAGCCCAAGGGAAAGGAAACAGGAAACCAACAAGGGTGGTTTTGTACCACAAGGGTTTAGAATGAAGCTTTTTTGTTTCATTTCTTGTTAATATTATCACATTATTTGTGTTTAGAAACATGGTTTGGCTGATAATGGTCTTCACTGTTAAAACTGTCGACTAAAATAAACAAATGGTGATTTTTTTGTAAACTGTTAAATGTATATAGTGTATAAAATGGTGCCTTTCTGTTTTGTTCAAATAAAGTTTTAGTTTTTTGTATTCTAAAATCCTCTGAGAATGACTGTTAAAATGAGAAAGCATGTGTCATTGAACTTTAGTTTCAGATTGCAATCATTACCTCATTGTGAATGAGTAAATGGAGTCAAATTCTCCTGGTTTAGGGTGGCAGGCTGAATTATTTAGCTCTGAATACTTCAAGTGTCCATTTCAGTCTCTTGTAAGGGTACGAGGTGCAAAAACACCTTGGAGGGCAGTTCCCTGTATACATACATTTGTGTGTAAAAATCTATATAGAGTTGATGATTTCAAGAGTAATCTGCTAATGTTATTACATAAGCATGTAAAATGTGACGTGTCCATATGTTTNCTCGATGGACAAATCAATATAATTTTTTAAAGTCACATGGTTCTTTAAAAGAAAAGAACCATGGGGATGGGGGTTACTTAACCAGCAAAACTTGAATCTGAGCACCCTCATTCTGGGGATGTTTACACTTGTAAAAGGAGATAGATATGTGTGTGTGTGTGCATGTGTGTCGTGGGAAGTTATGCCTTTTGCCCCCATTCACGCTGAATAACCCCAGTGGGCTACAGGCCGGGCAACTCTTGCCCCTTATTCACTGTCACACACACAAGCATACAGTGTTACCCACATTAGCCATCTGTATTCCACCCATGTGGCTCTTGTATGCTGCCTGGCACTAGTATGATCTTCTGTGTGTTCTGTGTGTATGGAGCCTCAGACAATGAGCTCAGTGTTGAGACCAGTTAAAAGCAGAACAGAATTGCATAATCATCGCTGGACAGTAAGAGATGCTAAAACATAAAGAGAATGAATTGAGGAATTGAGAGACAGACTAAGCTCAGTCTGCTGGCCTATTTACCACACCTCACTCTTACTGTTGCAGCAGCTTTTCCTATAAGCCTGTGAGCAAATTAGGCTACATACACATTCACATGGCATTATATCAGTCCTGAGTCACCTGTTGTGTCAAGAAGACCAACAGATAAGCAGGTAACACACAGGAAACAACAAATCGCTTCTCTGAAGTTTGTCATCGTCGTTGTTCTAGTTAAAGCTTTACAGTCCAAAGAAACATTAAATATGAATATATGACAATTTAAAGAACCATAACTTAAGTTGCTAAAGTATCTTTCACTCTTTGTCACAACTTGATGAATAATGTGTTTTATTCAGTGGTGTTTCATTTGTTCATTTCTGGGTGTGTGCTCTTAAAAGCTCCTGGCAGCTTTAGGAACATGTTGGAATAACCTATTATTATCCCAGTCTTTTCATAGTTTTCTATGGGGAGTTCTGTGTAGAGATGTGTGCCTACCAGTCACTAATACATTTAAACCATCTTTATATATATATATAATGACAAATCTTTAAAATGACATGAACATGTGTTTCCGTGGTTTTCTAACGTGTTTATATCTTAAGCACTATATAGTTTCACACCACGTTCAAACCTGATGCATGCAAAGCGTGTGATTTGGCTGTTTTGGTGTTGGAAAATGGAGCCATTTGGCTCGGTTTGTATACAGCCGTGCCACGCATCGTTGTTTATAAAGCCCCTTACAGCAGCTTTCACTTACATCCAGCAGCGTGATCTCAATAGCCTTCTGTTTTCACCTGGAAAAGTTCCCTCCCTTCTTTTGTTGCGTTCCCTCCCTCTTACTCAGTTTCCCTCTCTGACTCCCGTCCAGTCCTGATCCCCGATCTGTCTCCCTGTCTTCTCCTCCCTCTTTCTCCTCTATGTCTTCTTCTCCGTTTCCATCTCTCTCGATTCACACACAGTGACAATTGCGGGTCTCTTGACACCAGCTTCTGCGTCACGGCCTGCGGATCGAGCCGCTTCTGCAAACGCTTCAGCTCGACTCACCGAGGACGCTTGAAAACTATCAGGTGCAGAAAGACAGAGAGAAAGAAAGAGAGAAAGAGAGGGAGAGAGAGAGACTGTACACGGGGTGAATGCACGCACGGATAAGAGAGATACTGAAATGTTAGGCTTGGATAGCCCGCAGACCTCCGTGCTTTATATCCCGACCTTGATGGTAACGAAATACTGTTTTTCTCCATAGAGACTTGAGTCTTTTCTGCCGGTCACGTTGGGAGAAACACCTTCATGATTCGGTAAGATATCATATCAGTTCCTTAATATACATTGTATTGTGTTATTTATGTTGTTTATGCATACAGGTCTGTGTATGTTTTATGTAAGTTTTATGTAGAAAGTTTTGGGGTCAGGTAAAAGCTTTCAAGATCTTTCAGAAAAGTCTTTCAGACCCTGAATTACTTCAGGTCGATGGTCACTTGTAGGAGCTTTTTTTAGCATTTGTGTTCATGGTAACTCAGATCTTATTAGATCCATTGAAGCCCACGAGATACTGGACAAATTCTGCTGGGATGTGATAGAGGCTTTTTACATATAATATAGAAACATTGAAAACTGATTTGAATAGATCATTATACATTATAATGCTTATAATATAATTAGTCATTTTAAACATATTAGAAACATTTTAATACTCGTATCAGATAAATGGTATATCCTTATTATAGTGGATTCTTGCTTATAGTAAATTTCTATTCAAACAATCACAATATCCACAGAAGTAGATTCAGTTACTTGTTTTTAAGAAGATATCAGGATATCTTCTGTTAACCACACAGAAATAAAACATTTTTTTGCTTAAATATGTTATTATGATAATCTCCCGGTTTTAACAGCACTTGACGCATCTTCTAAGAAACACACACCCAAACTTTAAACCACTGAAGGATCATCTTCAAACATCTCCACAAACGTCATGAATTTGTTCAGATTTATCCTAAACCAGAGCCTGAGACTGTGGCTATAGCTACTTTTTGCAGATTTGAAAAATCCTCGTTTTTTTTGCAAACATCGGCATAACAATGACGATGTTGTTAGTGTGTTTGCTGTCAACAAAGGCTGACTTTGAGAATTGCAGGGTTTGACTGCTACGCTGAAGAACAATGGGTTCCTTCACTAGATTTCTGCTGTGTTTTGGGGTACGTGGGCTGTTCTGTCCCTGCTCTGGTCTCTTCATCTCTTGTGTGGTGACACTGCTCAGAAACATACGGCTTAGCCAGAACTTCTGTAGGTAGGACACCTGTAGCTTAACAGTGCAGATATCTGATCCAGGTCTGGGGGGCATGGAGACATGCAGACAGTGTCACTTTTCTTCTGTATGAATTAAACATGCGCTGGACAGCTGGAGCTCGCTGTGAACTTTGCACTGGGCTCGAATGTATTAAAAGTTTGGTGACTTTGTTTTAAGCAGTAACCACAGTTACTTAGAAACATAATTTGATGTGTCTTATATAATTGCATTTATTACTTCATTTTATTCCTACTAAATAGTTGTACATTTGAAATGGTGATCAGATATCACTAAAATATACCTCAGACAAAAAATACTTTTTTATGTTTACTTTTTTACATTGTATGACTCTAGGCTGAAAACCTCGTTTTGTAAAACACTCCATTTGCGGTATTGTAAATGATCTTTGAATAATAGAACATATGAAATGAAGTCATAATAAGATACATTCGATAATTAATGTATACATTCTACAATTCCCTATAGCTGCGGGACAATGCCAGGACCAATCATCACATAGCGCAGTGAGCAGAGGATGGTTGTACAGCAAAACTCAAGGGAGAAAAGACATTGAGTGAGCAGCAGTGCTCCTAAATAATTGGGCACTTGAGGAAATGGTGACGAAAATCCCCTGAAATTAGCATATAATCAAATGCTAACTGCGCTAGATGACTGTGTGCAGAGATCAGCGCGTTTACACTCCATTTCCCCAAATGACATTTTGAATTTTTGTGTTAGGGTGTTTTTTCAGTTTCCAACCAGGCAGCTATGATGGTTGGAAAGCCAGCGAGGCAGTGGAGGTCCGTCTGTAAGGGGCTGGTTCTGGGAACCCTTCTGACCATCTGCATGATTCTGCTGTACTGCCTCTCGACCCCGGAGGTCCACTTCAGCCTGCAGGAGTGAGTCTTCCTGTGTGTTTGGCAGGGACAGTGCTTTCACAAAAAACTCAAAAAACTCAAAGCATGATGAAAGATGCATGTCTGGTATTTGTTTATATGTGTATATGTGAGAGTAATTTGTTTGGGCTAAAAAATTAAATATAAAAGTATAAATTAAATACATAAAAATGAAAGTTTTATGTAGTAAGTTTAGAAGGTTGTAAATCTAAATAATTATATTTTATTGCAAAAAAACTGAAGCCTTTCATGATTTCATTAATATTTTTATTAATAAGTAAGCACTCCTCCCATTTTCATTAAAGTATGAAATATACTATAATTGTAATTTTAGTATTATACATATATATATATATATATATATGAAGTCATTTAATTTTTTTTTAAAAACTTTATTTTGAAATAGATTAAAAAATAAAATGTTTCGTCTGTTTTGTTGACAGGCTTCCGGTGCCGTACTCATGTGCCCATCGCCCATCTACCGCCCACTCCTCAACAATCCTGAACAGCTCCCATCAAGCCTCAGTGCAGAGAACCTGCACTCCAAAAGTGGACATAATGTTTATGAAAACCCACAAAACAGCTAGCAGCACTTTCCTCAACATCCTCTTTCGCTTTGGCGAAAAGCACCACCTCAAATTTGCCTTTCCCAACAGCCGCAATGACTTCTTTTATCCTTCACCTTTCCATCGTTCACAAGTGAAGGACTACAGACCTGGAATGTGTTTCAATATCATCTGTAATCACATGCGTTTTAATGCTGCTGAGGTGGCCAAAGTGCTTCCAGCCGACACCTCTTACATCACAATCCTCCGAGACCCGGCCGACCTCGCTGAGTCCTCTTTCCATTATTTTGGACGTGTGGTACCTCTGACATGGAAGCTTTCGGGGGACGATAAGCTCGGAGAATTCCTGACGGATCCTCAGCTTTACTACGATCCAGAGGGATTCAATTCCTTCTATCTTAAAAACTTGCTTTTCTTTGACTTTGGGGAGGATAATAACATGGATCCTGATGACCCCAAGGTTGAGGTGGCCATTGAAGCGATTGCCAAACGTTTCCAGTTGGTAATGCTTGTTGAGTATTTTGAAGAGTCTCTTATCTTGCTCAAAGACGCCCTCTGCTGGGACATGGACGACCTGCTGTTTTTCAAACTCAATGCTAGGAAAGGTTCGACCATTTCTAGATTGACTCCAGAACTCAGAGCCAAAGCTCTAGAGTGGAACGCCATCGATCGGAAGCTTTACCAGTATTTCAATGCCACTTTCTGGCGAAAAGTGGACGCTTATGGCCAAGATCGTTTGGCTAGAGATGTGGCAGAGCTGCGTCGCAGGAATGCAGAAATGGCTTCCATTTGCATTGAAGGAGGCCATGCTGTCGACGCAGGAAACATTCTAGAGACTTCTATGCAGCCATGGCAGCCCATAGGTGAAAAGTCTATTATGGGGTACAATCTAAAAAAGAATATTGACAAAGTACATCAAAAGCTCTGCAGAAAAATGCTCACCCCAGAGTTGCAATACCTGACCGAAATGGGAGTTAACTTGTGGATAACAAGACTGTGGGGTCACATACGAGAAATCATTCACTGGTAGCTTTTTATGTCTTAATTTAAGCATTTAAGGGGAAAGGTCAGCACTGACTTGTACACAACAGACCTAAAACCTTTTCTGTGTCAGAAAGAAATTAAAGAAGAACTAAAGACTGAATGAAAATGTTTCAAAGTTCTATGAATCCCACCCCAAACAAGTGGTGACAGTTTCATCTTTAACACCTTGGCTTTGTGCTTTTAAAACAATGTACTGTAAGTCACTACTATGCATTGCAAAGGGTGCTTGAATCAATCATAAAAAATGAATCACTTGTTTGTTGCCTCATTCAAGTTCCTATTGTTGGTGCCAATGGCAAAAGCAATAATTTTCCTACATCTGATGTTGTGGAAATGCAGTTGTTATGAAAACAGCTTTACTGTTATCATCACTTGTTAAATAACTCTGTCTAGAATATTGAATGATAAGGTGCTTTTGAAGGTAAAATGTGACAACACACAAGACTTGCTAAGGCACAGTCCAGTCAGAAAACCTGGAATTCAAAAAATAAAACTTTATGTAACATACACTTGTCTCATTTCTGTTTCACCCTATGATCTCACACAGATCAATTTCTCTTCATTGAATACTTGAATTTCTTTTAATATTGCGTGAGAACATCCACACAGTCTTTTCTCAGAGATATCAGTCACAAAAACAGGAAATACAGTGTGTTATGAATGGAATGACCAAGGAAAAAGTTATAGAGGAGCCTTCTGGGCATTGGAGTTGTGCTGTTACATAATATGCCATGATTCATTTCTTTGTATTTCTAATAAAAGAAAAAGATCTGAACAATAAGAGCATTATGTACATCACATTAAACATTACAGCAATAAAACATGGCACAATTGTCATGGATTTCATTAAACTTGGATAGTTTAATTGACCATCGTAAAGCTACTGTAAAGAGCTACTTTTTTGTTATATAAACATAATACCATAAAAATAAACATGGTAACCAATTTCTGCTCATTTTTAACAAGAATGAATTTTTAAAAAGCCACAACAAACACCAAAACAAACAAACAGATTTATTTAATAAAGTTATTGACATAAATAAACATATAAAATAAATATATTTTTATTTGACGTGGTATTTAATATTTAATATACATAAAGACTTTTGTGGCACCAAAGACAGCGAGATCAGCTCAAACATCGTCGTTTCACGTCGGACATATTTACTGTCGTACCGACACAGACCGGATGTTAGCGAGAAGGGACCGGAAGTGTGTGTTTTAAACAGCCGCAGTTTTCGTGTCGATTGTTTAAAGACTGTAAACCTTTAATTTGTTTATTTTATCGTAACCTCGTAAACAAAAATGGGGAAAAGACAGCATCAAAAAGATAAGATGTAAGTTAAAATAAAAAAATACGCGAGTTTTAGGTATGTGTTTATAAACCGCTAATGAAACGTTATTATTATTATTGTACTTATGCATCGCTGCCCGTTTTATTCCCATTTTCATAATTGATGTTTATTATATTGCATGTCAAAAACTTGTTCTTCATATTGGTCTGTTACAGGTACATTACATGTACAGAATACACTCAGTTTTACGGAGGGAAGAAAGCAGGTACATAGTGTTTAAGTGTTTAAATGTAACTGTATTATAAGCTGGTTTTGTATATGTGGCCAAAACACACATTTGTAAACAAAACGTTTTACAAAAGTAAGTTTTTGTAAAGTAAATAAAACCGTGGATATACTGTTAAAAATACAGACAGATCATATCTAGGCGTCACTGGTTGTCAAAGACCAAATAAAGGTATTAGACCTGTTGTGTAAATCACAACTGATATAACTTGTGTGTGAGCATATAAGGGACAAATTACATATTTTTCCCTTATATATTCTTATATATCTTATATATTTATTCATTAATCCTTTTCTTTGTAGAAATCCCGCAAGCCAATTTCAAACGACTGCCTTTTGACCACTGCAGGTGAGTCTCAGTCCTCGTTTTAATGCTCAAAACAAATGTTTTTTCCAGGAGACTTTAGTTTTGACGAAAATAGACCATGCTTTATATCTGTTGTCTCTAATTTTGCATTTATGAAGTTTTCTGTAAACTGTTTATGTATCATTTGATGTGTTTTTATCCTTTAAATAGTTTGTCTCTTCAGCCATTTGAGTATCCTATGTGCACAGTGGACGGTGTGGTTTTTGATCTGATGTAAGTATATCACCCTCACCAGCAGCAGTGTGTTAAGCTGCTATTTGAACTCGGTGTGTGTTGATGCATTGAGTATTTTAAAGTAACTGATTTATTATTGCTGCAGGATTTGTTGTATTTTAAACAGCCCTATAGATCAACCAAAAATTACTTTTTTTATTAGGAGCATAGTGCCTTGGATAAAGAAGTTTGGTACCAACCCCATTACGGGAGAGGTATGTACATTAGTCCACCATATATTATATTTCTTGCTTGACAGTTATCAGTAGATATTTGAGGTGAATATTATGTCTTTGTTATAAAGGCAGGGTAAACCTTTTTAGAAAACATTTTATGATGGTTGGAAATCTCTCTAAAATGTCCTACCCTACCTTTAAACAAACACTTGCATGAGTTCCGCCACTAGAGGGCAACAGACTCCACTTCAGGGGAATCCCAGGGATCCAGAACAGGCACTTTGATCAGTTTTTGAAGAGTTATTTACACTATCAAATAATCTCAAGTTACTGCTTTTCTCTCTGTTTCTATGTGGCCTATGTGTTTTGTTTCCTTCTTCAGCAAATGTAATTTTAGGTCATTAAAGGTCATAAAGCCTTTTATATTTTTATTTATAGTTTTATTATTATGTGGTTGAGTGTAGTTAGACTCAGTAAATGATGTTTCATAGAGAGAAAGAACGGTATTATTGTACCAGTAGAAAACATCAAGCCTTTATGAGGATGTTTTATAAGGTTGATGACAGTGTTCTGTGTTCCTGTGCTGAATGTGGGTGTAAATTGCTGTGTAATCACTTCTCTGGGCATGTGTCCCATTACTGCACTCTTAATTTATAGAATAGGAGTTATAGGATCTGTGTGTGTGTGTGTGTGTGTGTGTGTGTGTGTGTGTCGCATGCATATTTGGTTTGCACTAGCATCAGCGAAAGTTGTGGAAGTTGCTATATTTAATTACTCGTCTGTGTCTGTGTGTGTGTGTGTGTGTGTATGTACACTTGTACCTCTGTCTTTGTGAGGACCAGTTTTACCATCAAAATGAGGACAAATAGAGTAAAGTGAGGACATTTTGGCCGATCCTCATTTTCTGACACCTCTTTAAAGGGCTCTTTAGGAATTGAATTGGTTTAAGGGCTATGGTTTAAACTAGCTAATTAGCTAAACTGGGTTTAGGGTTATTTTTGACATTCACTTTGAGTGTCTGGCTAAACACATGAGCTGGATCCACAATTCATCCTTAAAGATTCATGGTGTGAGTGAGTATGTGTCTGGACATGCCTGTGTGTGTGTGTGTGAGTGTGTGTGTGTGTGAGTGTGTGTGTGAGTGTGAGTGTGTGTGTGTGAGTGTGAGTGTGT
>JBAJNP010012510.1:0-13324 GCA_036877545.1 Yasuhikotakia modesta | reverse complement strand
GATGACATATAGCGGTAACATTATGATATTATATGTCTTGTTTTGATAAATTTCCTGTTCCTGTTGTACTTAATTATGTATAGTTTCTCTCAAAACAACAACAGTGAACCTGCTGCGAGTGACAGCATTTTCCACAGCAAACAGAACATAACAGATCACTCAATCACTCACTTGAGCTAATTAATTAAAAATTTGTGAGCATTTGTACACAGCTTACAATCAATTTAGGAAAAAATACTGGTTAAGCATTTTTTACTCACAGCTACTCAAATGGTCTTGTTAATGTCACTGAGAACCACATTGATAAGCACATAGGTACTGACATTTTTCACAACTAATGGCAAGATACAATATAAATAAATCATAAGTCAATATTCTGACACTGTTCTCTAAGTGGAGAGGTTGCCAAGTTAAACCTTGACTGGTCTGCCAATGTCCCAGCTGCTAACCATGGTTACTTCACCATGGTGCGGGCACATTTGTCTCCTGCTCGTATAGAGTCTATCCTTTCTGCAGTGTCGAGAGTCAAACTAGGCCTGTCACTCACAGTGAAGTGACACTCGCATCCAATGTGATACCTTTTGGTCTGCTGTACATGAGACCCCTACAGTGGTGGCTCAAATCCAGGGAATTATTCACAAGGGGAAATCCACTTTGCATGTTAAAGGTTACAAGATGATGCATCCGTGCTTTAGACATGTGGATGAAGCCCTGGTTCCTCTCTCAGGGCCCAGTATTGAGAGATCTTGGTCGTTATGCTAGCGACAGATGCATCCCTTACTGGTTGGTGTGCGGTCATGAACGGCCGCCCAGCTCAAGGTCTGTGGCAACTTTGCCATCTCACTTGGCATATAAATCACCTGGAAATGCTAGCGGTGCTTCAGGCTCTAAGGTTCTTTCTCCCAGACCTGAGAGACCGTCACGTGTTGGTCCGCACCGACACCATGGCAGTTATGCCATAAATAAACCACCAGGGAGGTCTGCGATCTAGGTCTGCGTTCCCTTCCTGAAGGGAAGGAGACGCTGCATCTCGATCCATACCTTAGGCACCCTGCCTGTGCTCGCTTTTTCAATGTCGAAGCTAACCCGAGTAGCGCATCTCATGTGTCTTTATAGCTTCCTGGTCACCCCATCTGTGACATCACGCTCGTAATCAGTGATTTGACACACCAGTTCAGAGTGCATAAATGCTGGTAGCGTTCCCATAGCGTTTTAATGCAGCGGGTTACAAATGTAACCTGAGACGTTTCTCTCATTTACATCAACACAGTAACAGAACATATTAGCTAACATGTCATATAAATAGTCAAAAGTAACCTTTCAATTGATATAATTTTAGGCAAATTGACAGAAATGTTTACTTTGAAATGTTTTCTTTGTTAATAAGATGTTTGACCCTATATGCCCTTTGGTTCATACTAAATCTGTCAAATCTGTGAGCTGCCTACCAGCATTTTAAAGCATCACATATAGGCAGTAGACCTCAAGTTCAACACTGTAGGCTACTGAGTGTATCGGAATGCAACACAATACACCACAATAACAGTGACCTGGATAACACACAGATTTGAACAGTGTTGCCCCTTTGTGCCCTGCATGGGTGTGTTCTTGTGCTTACATCAGTGTTACAATGACAGTTATTATTATGTATATTGCTTTGTATTACTTATTATGAATAAGGTCATAAGTATGTGAGTGTATAAATGTATATATGAAACAAATGAGGTGTGGTGGAAATACCGAGGAAGCCTGAGGATGCAGGAATGACTACTGGACCCTACTGAGGGGACTTTCCTCTGTGACAATTATCCAACAATGCTACTGTTATTCGCCATGACAATGTTTCATGTCTCACAATTTCACTGATTTCCTCTGGTGACGTTAGTGTGTGTGTTTGTGTGTGTGTGGTAATGGAGGTGTCCATTTCTGTGTACTGAAGGTCAACCAAAGTTTCTTATTTCTGCAGTTACACCCGTGTGTGTTTAAAGCACTAACTTAAGACTGAACAAAAATCATTTCAATATTTGTCTTAGACTGTTTTTAGACCAGTCTATTTCTGTGTAACCTCTTTAAAATGACCCAATTGTACATGTGTGTAGAGAGGATGATGGCTCACCCTTAGCTGTTCTCTCGTTTTCTTAACCCCTTCCTTTCTCTCCACTTTCTCTCACTTTATTTTTCTCAAAATCTCTTTTTGTTCCAGTACTTTCTTTAATTTTTAATGCCTGCAGCATTGACTGATCCAGATACTTTGATTGTGTCAGTCTGTGCGTAGTAGAAAGATCTTTAGATATATGCTCTATATATCTAAAGATCTGTCTGTCTCTCTCTCTCTCTCTGAGAGTCAATCTTGCAGATTGCAATCGTGCGGTGTGCGCATGTTTGTGAATGTATCAAATGGTGAACAAACCTGAATTCATCGACATGGAATTACCTTTACAAAGGATTTTACCCTCAAGAATATTATGTAAATCAATTCAGATGGCAGAAAATAGTAGAAAATCTTCTTAAAGGTGAGTTTATATCTGTTTTCAATTCAGAGGAATTTTACCAGTTTATACTACAAATGGTCATATATGTCAGTTTATGTCAACTGTTCAGTTGTCAACTGTACTATTTAGTTGATATGGGTAGTTATGAGTTCACTTTCCTTGGCATGTCCGATCTGAAAATGTTTATTTTAAAAAGCTGTGTATACAAAATAACAGTAGACTGGCACACAGTGTACGGTATGTGTATACTACATTTAGTGAGGTTTATGCTTACAAGTAAAGCAATATATCACTGGAAAATATACAATTATTACACACTAGACAATATATTATATATATATATTCTATATTGTCTATTCTAGACAATTATATATTCTAATATTTATACACTTAATAATAGTTGTGTAATATATGCTATAATAATATACTTAATATGAACTTTTTTTGCACCATTATAAACCGTACATTAACACGTTTAAAGGATGTTTAGATACCAATTAATATTTGTATGTTTTCATGTCATGTATTTACTAGTTTCAAACTTGCCTGTATGTAGCTACATAGAATGTTTTGCATCATTGTCTTTATTTTTTTTGTCTCAGTAATGGTTATTTTTCAACATTAAACAGACAAGGTACTAGAAACATACTAAAGTTAAAACCATTACATGAGTGTATAAATGTGCTGATTGTTTTTGATGATCTTTTTGACATTAAGCAAGGTTTTAGAATACTGTTAATATCCTAAATTACTGTTAAATATTAGATTTTTCTGATCTGGGGACATTCACAGACCTTTTATCCCCACTAAAAGCTATACCAAACCCAAAACTACCAGTACTAAAACTTTTATTTTTAACATTTTCATTATTTCATTAAGGCAGTAATAAAAGTAAAATGTCCTCATAAGTTGGTTATCATGATGTTTTACTCGGCCCTCATATGTAAATATAGCTAAACCTGCACACATGCACACATCCATGTGTTTATCAGAGGGAGACCATTTCCACCTCCTGTTGACTGCTCACCCAGCAGGATGATATGAGTCCAAATGATACTTCCTGCATCACACACACACACACACACACACACACACACACACACACACACACACACACACTGTAAGCAAGCTATATAAGTTAGCTACATAACATTGATTTATTTATTATTCATCTATTTATTATTATTCTATTATTATACTTTATTATTCTATATTATTATATATTATTCTAAAAACGAAACTATTCTAAAAGCAAAACTTATGTGTTGTAAGTTGTTTCTTGAAGGCTGTGATGGTCTAGGCAGAAAAGATAGAGGCTAGGAGCTTGTTAGCCTCCATTAGGCTTGTTTTCAAACACCATCCCGATATTCCTAACATTTCCTAACATCCTGATTAAGTTAGGATGGCTGAGTGGTTGCAATTTCTGAGGCATACAGGTTGCAGTTTCTCCTTGGGGCGTGGGTTTGAGTCCCACTTCTGACAATAACTTTTGGGGCAGTTGTGGTCTACTGGTTAAAGACCTGGGCTTGTATACAGGAGGTTGCTAGTTTGAATCCAGTGCCGACAAGTAGCAAGTGCCCTTGAGCAAGGCACCTAACCCGAGTGGCCCCTATTAGGTCCCTGGACCCCGCAGGGATAGCTGTCCACTGCTCTGGGTATGTGTTCACAAATTGCAGTGTGTGTTCACTTCTCACCAATGATGGGTTAAATGTAGAGGTCACATTTCGGGTATGGGTTACCATATCTAACAAAAACATGTCACCTTTTTCATATAATTTACCCAAAAACAGTGAGAGTAATGGTAAGTGTGTGTGCCTGTGACTATTTATGCTTTCTTACTCTTTCTCTGTCTCTCTGTGAGAGAGACTGACTGGCTTATTAATGATGCTCTTTTGTGTGGGCTGTCCCGCCAATTGTAACTCTACTGCATGGGTAACCACAGACCTGTTGTCATAACAACAGCTGTTTTCCTGACAGCCTGCACACCCCCACCCAATATTGAATGTGGACGATGGGGATTTCTTTGGTATACTGGTATTATTATTATTATGTTATTATTTGTTTATACTGTAAATTGCATTATAAATATGTTTATAAAGTTTAAAAATATGTTTATATTATAAACACATTACTAATACAGTATTCAGTATTCAGGCTTGTTTTGCAGAAAACTGAAGAAAGACCTTACACTTATGTGTGTAGTTTTAGATTACATTAGCTTTGTATTATAACGTTTATTATGCAAATATTTCTGACAAAAGTTACAAGAAATTATGTGCAAATAATGTGCATCAAAATCCTTTATTAACCTTTAATAACCCTTGGTACAGTGAGTAAACCAAGTACCGTGCTTAAAAGATGAATTGTATATTTATGAGATATTGGGCTTATGTATGTAAAATATGAACATTTATCAAGTTTACTTTGGCACCTTTAGTATTAATGGGTACCACCATACTACCAGGACACTGGTAAACTATGCAACATTTGTAATCTCAACTAGTTATATATGTAAACATTCAAACGCCTAGTATGTCTTCATTTAGGCACCTAGGCAATTGGTTAGGTAGGTTATTGGGTGCATGGGTATTGTGTGTTTAGATTATTGTCAGTGTAAAAAGTAGTTCAGCAAAGTTTTTCAGGACATTGCGTGTGTAAGAGAGAGAGAGTGAGAAAGAGAGGCTGCATGCTGAAGCTGGAAGGTGGGTGTAATTTGGGTCACTGAATATGAATAGCCTTACCAATTGGGAATTGTGGTCACTGCAGAGTATTCCACCCATTCTCGTTAAAATGTATTATTACCAGGGATGTAAAATGTACTTAAAAATATATATTTAAATAAAAGTGCAGATAGATGCTGAGTAAAACCTTTATTTGCTTAAAACCAAAATGATCCAGACAGAAATTATCTAAGTAAAAGTAAAATAGTAACACATTAAATTGTACTGCAAGTATTTAAAAAGTAGAACTAACAGCAAGAATGAAAGCAGGGGAAATTCTTATTTATTACAAATGACTTATAAACAACAAAAAATATGCTCACCACGCTGGGATAAGAATGTAAATCAATTTGTATGTTACTTGATCGTTTATAGTCCTAAATGTATAAGTCTTGTGCTATGACGTTATTGGCCCTTATCTTAAAATGAAACTTTGAGACATCCGGCTCATTTTGCCAGATCGGGTCACATTTTATTCCTATCTGGGTGTGAGAAGGATTTTCCCCTCCTAACAATTACACTACATAGTAATTATGTATTGCTGTGCTATACCTTAAATATTAGATCACATAAGATTCAACTTTATTATCATTACACATGTACATGTACAAGTACAGGGCAACCATATTTACAGATATGATACAAGCAAAATTTTACTGAAAAACGTAGGGCAGCAAAGTGCAAACAATGCAGTAAAATGCATTGTACTGTAGGCAAATGAACGTGTAGGCAATTCAGTAGTGAAATGATGGTCTTTGGACTGCTTGTTCTGGTCCACAGATTCCTAAAGGACCTGCTGGAAGGCAGGGAAGGGAACAGCCATTGGTGGTAGTGTCCAGAAGTGCATAGATGGTCCGGTAAAGAAAAAACAGAGTAACATTAATTATTATTATGCTATTGATGTAGTTAAAGGAGTGAGTATGTGTATATGAGAGTGTAGTGGAGTCACTGAGTTGTAGAGTTCAGTATAGAGACAGCTCTTGGAATAAAGCTGTTCCTCAGTCTGCTGGTTCTGGTCCACCAGCTCCTGAAGCGCCTGCCAGAAGGCAGGGGAGAGAACAGTTTGTGGGTGGGGTGGAAAGAGTCTGTGAAGATCTGTGTCTCGACGCAGACAGAGTTTGGATGTTCTCAACAGCAGTAAGTGGAGTTCCTGTGATGCGCCGAGTGCTGAGTTGTTTTCATCACCTGTAGTGAGTTGTGCTCCGCGACAAAGCAGCTCCCATACCAGACTGTGTTCTCTGTTGAGAACATGCATTGAGAACAGAGAACATGCAATGTTCTCTATTGTGCAGCGATAGACGTTCACCAGGATGGCAGAGGACATCTGATTCCTCTTTAGTGTCCTCAAGAAGAACAGACGCTGGTGAGCCTTCTTATCAAGGCTGGATGTGTTGGTGGTCCAATACAGGTCCTCATACATGTGGGTCCCCAAGAACTTGAAGCAGGAGACACACTTAACAGCCATTCCGTTGATGTGGATGGGATTGTGTGTGCCACCTCTCTCCTTTCTGAAGTCCAAAATGAGCTCCTTGGTCTTGGTGGTGTTAAGGAGCAGGTTATTATTAGCAGGTTATTATTTGTGCACCAAGTGGCTAAGTGCTGGGCCTCCTCCCTGTAGACAGTCTCATCATTGTTGCTGATAAGTCCAATCACCGTAGTGTTGTCTGCAAACAGATCCATTCAAGGCCCTGCAGTCGAGGGTGAAGAGGGAGTAGAGGCAGGGGCTCAGCACACAGACCTGTGTTACCCCGGTGTTGAGAGTGATGGTAGAGGAGCAGATATTGAATGCCAAACTGAAGTCCACAAACAGCATTAGTGCATAGGTGTTATTATTGTCCAGGTGAGTACAGAGTGCAGTGCTATGGAGACTGCGTCCTCCGTGCTCCTGTTTTTTCGGTAAGCAAACTGATATGGGTCCAGGGTTGTCATGAGAGGGTCCTTAAGTTGTGCCAGGACCAGCCACTCAAAGCACTCCATAATGATGGGCATAAGTGCCACAGGGCGGTAGTCATTTAGGCATTTTGGGCCGGAGTGTTTCGGCACTGGTACTATGGATGTGGTTTTGAAGCATGCTGGCACAGATGCTTGAGCTAGATACATATTAACAAACATACTCAAGTAAGTGTTTTGAAACCTGTCCTGGAGTGTGAAGTCTGCCCCCTCTGGCCATACTTTGATGGTTCTCACTAATGGCTTCACACGGTTGATGAGGGGTGAATACTTGGGGGTAAGGAACAAAGACAGGTGATCTGATTGGCCGTGGTGGGTGAGGGGGGTCGCAGTGTTGGCTTCAGCCATGTTTGTGTAGACATGGTCCAAAGTTTTGTTTCCTCTGGTGTGACAGGAAATGTTTTGGTGGAATTTGGGGAGCACTGTCTTTAGGTTTGAGTGATTAAAATGCCCCGCAATAGACACCGCCTCTGGGTGAGCAGTCTGTTGTTTACTGATGGCTGCATGAAGTTCATTCGAAGAAATATGCATTCTATACACAAATCAAATGTCAAGTAAAACAGACAAACTACAGAAAGATTAGTTACTTCTTTATTTTTTAAAACATGATTTGAAATCTAAATTACAGTATTGTGAGCAATATGTATGAATGTAGAGGGCACACACAGAGGTGCTCTTTATGAAACATTAAAAAAGCAAATAGATGTTTAATCTGTGTATTTTCTTATCATACTTATCTGTGTATCATTAAGTATTTACTTTTACTGTATTTTGCTGGGCATCTTTTAATGTCATTCTAGACACAGCATTTTTATAGTCATGATGCACAGACAATGTCCATGCACTTTTGAACTCAGCATAAATATAACAAACCAGAAGCCTGGTTTACTTCAGCAATACAATGATTTCTAAATAGATGTTGACAAATGTAAATTGTAAATAAGTAAAAGTATTTAGTTTATATTATATTTTTGAACAGCCAAATTGTTATGATAATATATATTTGTTTATTTTTCATTGTTTTATTTTGTAGCACTTCAGTTTGTTCATTAGTTATTTAGCTGGTGGATATGGGTTTTCTTTAGTTTATTCTTTTGATTTGCTTATTTGGTTCCTTCATGTTTTGTTAACTAGTTAGATAGCTAATTAGTTAGGTAAGAAGGTGCTGAATTGTCAATGTGTAACACAGTATTTATTATTTAATCAAACACATTAGGGTACAGAAACAAATGGCCCTGACTGATAGTGTTTGATCAAACAGTTGTGGTGCATTGTTGCTGAAGGCAGAGTGAGCTTGTCTTGTATGGGAATGGGGGTGTCTTTATATGGGGCTGTTCTCAGCTATTGATCTGACCTGACCCCCTGTTTCTTTATGAATGTGTGAGAAAAAAAAACTATAAATAATTGAGGATTAACATTTTAAAAAATCCTAGACTTCACAGGAGGTTAAATGAGACAGCCAGAGAAAAGTTTTTTGGAAGTCTGAGCTCCTAATGTGTTGCGGTCATAAGGGGGAGGAGTCACAGGGAGGGAGATTTGGGAAGGAAGGAGAGAGAAAAATCCAGGACTGCTGCACAGTGTGAGTGACAAGAAGGCTGAAAGAAGCATTTCAGCGTTCAGCGCTTTATGTGTGACCCAAGGATTTTCTTATTGTGTGTGTTAATGCAGATATACTATCACTTCTCGTGCAGACGAGAATGTAAAGTGATTTTGTAAAAGGATTAGAAGAGTGTTTTGTCTATATGTTTGTAGGGGGGCACTTGTCTGGAATACTATGTGGAAATGTGATAAAATACGGATCTAACTGCAATGCCTACAGGTAAGAGAATACACTCGCATGAAACATCCTAACACTCAAGTCTTTGGTGTTATTTCAGCATGTTTCAGTATCATTTTGTGTGCGTATGTGTCTTTATGGCTCTTGGAGTAGTTGTTTAAAAATATTTCAATGCTTCAGTTTAAGTTTGTGTGTGTGTTCGGGGTGCTGCTGAAAAGCTGATCCTCCTTTTGAGGGCGCCCTCGTTTGAAAAAAATGCCTTAAAATATTCTAAATAAGGATTTTTTAATTGTAAAAATACTGAAAGTGTGAGTTAAGGCTAAATTATGTTTATAACTAGCTGTGTGCATGTGTGCCAACATTTAAACACTTCGCTGATTGATGTTAGAGCTGTTGGGTTTAAACTGCGTGTGTCTGTGTGTGTGTGTTGGCATGTTGTGAATGGTGACTGTTTATTTGGTTTCCTATACGCTGGTATTCTAGAAACGTGTGCCTGACAGAAGTTGCTGTTCTATAACTATACTAGACTGGATTTTCTTTTTGTCTGTGTGTGCATATGCATATCTATAGCTGTAGCTTGAGTACAAAATTGTTTGCTAAACAAAAGTGTCCTAAAAGCAGGACATAAATGATTGATTTTAAAGTTTACTTTTAGGGCTATGGTTAGTTATTATAATTAACTATAGATATTAACAATAGATGTCTAATCCATGTTCTAGTTTAGGTAACTCTTCATTGCAATAAGAGAATGTATAGATTTTCTGTCAGACCTCTGTCTCCCCCAATTCCTGACCTAATTTAGTCTCCTAGGGATCAAGGGTTCCAGGGGGGTGGGGGTGGGGTTTGGTGGGTAATAACTGTTTAGAGTACGCTTTAGACAATACCAGCACCCCCTTAGGACATCTGTCTCTAAAGCAATACACCCCCCAGGACACAACTCAGCTGGAGAGTGTGATCAGGTCTTAGTTTGAGTTGTGTGTTTGGACTGGATTGAAAAGTTCAGTTAAATCTTCTAAACAGAAATTTAAAAGTAGTTTAACTTTTACCATCCGGTACCAATATCTTCACCTAAAGTGATTTAATTTTAGAATTTTGAAATGTTTTTTGTCCAATCAGTAACTTGTCAAAACCCTGTTGTAATTGTTTAGCACTCGCTTTCTTTTGTTTTTATACATTTGTGTGCATATGTTGGAGTTGTCACATATTAAGGTCGGATTTAGGTTTCTTTCAGCCAAATCCATCTCAAAGAAATACAATCAGTGGGCATCACTGCATATTTGTGTGGGTGTGTGTATTTATTCACGCTTTATGCCATTTTGTAACCTTTAAAAGCACTTAGTTCGTCAGTAAAGCTTTCTCCCAGCCTTTCTGCTATTGCTTGTGGGAAATGTGTAATTAACTGCTTTAAAGTATTTTTAAATGCTTTGTTTAGAAGCATGCACCATGTTGTACATGTGTAATTAAGTATGTTATAGTTTACAAGGGCCCTGAAAAGTAAATCTGACATGTTAGTAACAACACTGCTCTTGTAGTGTTAATAAATATAAATAAATACACTCACATTAAAGAGTCAAAGATCCAGACAAGGCAAATGCAGTTGAGATAACAGTACCGCTTTGCAGATGACTGTATCATTAGAGAAACTCTGATCTGTGGTCAACCATCCATCAAGAGAATGTGTGTCTGTATGTCATTGGAATAGTATGGAATAGTTTTTTGAAAGGTCACTGGAATAGGTATGGAATAGTTTCTGTGGTTGATAAATTGATATTTAAGATTTTCTTTGGACTGGAGTTAGAGTACTCAGATGGTATGGTACTTTTATTTTATTTAAGCTGTTGTTAGTCAGATAGGATTTGTCTGCATGTAAAAGTAAAACATACTGAAAAATTATGAAATAGCTCTCCTTATCATGATTGTACACCTTCCATTTACAGGGGAACTGATGTTTGTGAGTTTGTTTTGTATCATTACTGTTCCATTACTATTACTGTTGTTCATTCTTATGGTATATCAGGCTTAATACTAAACCTAAACATAAAACTTTAAATGTCTAATATTACCCTGTACCATTAATAATACTGTACCTCAACTCAACTTGACTTAAGTTAAAGCCGTTTCTATTGACCACAGTTAGGGGTGTTCTCTATTGACATGGTTAGTCTGTTGACATGAACCATCCAAAAACACTAGCAATATATAATAAGCAGCTATAAATAGGTAGAAACCACATAAATGACTAAATTCACTAAAAATTACTCAGAACACTATAATAGTAATAATAACCACATAGCAACGTTCTACTAACCGTCCACTGCATCTTTAAACCATAATAGCAACTCAAAACCTTTTTACACAAGTTCTTAAAAAATAAGTTCTTGTTCTGTCCTACCCTATTTCTTCTAGAATATTTTAAAATCTTTGGTACTTTGGGTTTGTCTGATGACTAATAATGACCGATAATAGGCCGATCTGATTGCAGGAAATGGGCAGCAAGGAAGAGTTTTTTATAGAGATGTGATTACTCTCAGTCATTAAAGGTTTGATGGTGAGATAAGAAAGCAAAAGTTTTTTCTCAGGATCTTTAGCAGTAGAGAAGAGCGAAGTTTAAAATAGTTTTGGGAATGTTTTCAGCATGTTATGAATCTGTTAAAGACATTCCAGCTCAGCTGAAGCTGTGGTGGTGTTCCAACATGTTTTAAGGACCAGAATAGAACCTGTGATCTTTGAGCAAGTGTGTATGCTGTTCTCGTGCAGCCCAGGCCTGAGAGAATTAATCCTATTAGTTATGGATACGCCACTCTTTAAAGAAAAACACACATCGTCATGGAGATATCAAGACCATAAGAGCTTTGTGAGGTTTTGTCTGTGCATTTTAAGTAATTGGAATTCTCCTAAAGCAGAAATTACACTGTCAGTGTAAATCATTTTTTTGCGATTACAGTACATTTGACTTCATCTTAATTTGTAATCAAATTCTAGGTATATCACGTAATATTTGTATGAAATTTACACATGTGTGGCACCCACAATGGTGTATATGTAAATATTAATTTGAATAAGTATTTGTACATTCACACAACATATGGTAATGAGTTCTATATATGGTAATTCATTAGAATTACTCTTATCACTAAACATAGATGAGTATGAATAAAAACATGTAAGCATGTGTAAAAACTGTGGAGTCTATTAACATAGTAGGCCCTGAGGAAAAGCTGCTGTGTCAGCAAACGTGGATGGAGATTTTACTGCCAAGTTCCAAATGGTAAGTGTATACCCTAAAAGCAACATACAATTTAGGCACTGTAATTTTCTAAAGCCAAATATTAACTTGTGTCAGGAACAGAGTAAAATATAAAAAAAATTCAACAACAATCACCACCAAAAAGGTAAACTCCCATTTGCAGTCTAGTTTTTAATTACACCAGTGTGCCGTTTTAAATTGTGTGCTGTAGCAGTAGTTATTTTATCTTTGTACATTTCACACTAGATAATGTAAATAATAGTGCTGGATCACCTTGCACCTACCATTTAATTGTGTACATATCTGATAAAGAACCATTGGGGGGCTGTTGAAGATCAGTAGAATCACACCCGTGTTAAATATTTGATGCAGGACTGCATCTGTGCACTCATTGAAACAAATGCTGAAATTATTGCTACAATTAATGAATTGCATTAAGTTTTTTTCGTATACTACCATTAGTTGCTTTATGCTTTGCCATGCTGCGTGTGTCCTGTATTGAATATTTATTTAATGTGCCTTTTATAGTGAATGAGTATTATAAACAGTCTTTAACATCAGAGGTCTTTAACACACACACACACACACACACACACCTGGAGCAGTGGGCAGCACTGCTGCTCCCATGGAGCCATCATCTTGATTTATTGATACATAATGACTGTACAGTGTGTTTTGTTAGGAACTGCTTACTGTGTGGTTGGATTTTTAGGGACCGAGCACAAAGCGTGTGAAGTCCCTATTGTTGCTGTGCTGTTTATTATTAGGGACCGAGCACTAAGTGTGCGAAGTCCCTATTGTTTCTGTGTTGTTTATTATTAGGGACCGAGCACTAAGCGTGCAAAGTCCCTATTGTTTCTGTGTTGTTTATTAGGGACCGAGCACTAAGCGTGCAAAGTCCCTATTGTTTCTGTATTGTTTATTATTATTATTATTAGGGACTGAGCACTAAGTGTGCGAAGTAAAATAATAAGCGCGCACTAAGCGCGCGAATAAAATTATTATTATTATTAGCCCCACCGGAACTCTATTAGAGGTTTTGAAATTAGGCGGGGCAAAATGGCTCGATAGCGCCACCTAAACCTGCCCAGGGCACTACGGTTAACGTACATGTACCAAATTTAGTAGACTCATAGAA
>JBAJNP010012509.1:0-13325 GCA_036877545.1 Yasuhikotakia modesta | reverse complement strand
ACACACATATAAACACACACACATACATATAAACACACACACACACATATAAACACACACACACATACATATAAACACACACACATATAAACACACACACATACATATAAACACACACACACACATATAAACACACACACACACACGTTGGCATGGAAATGTGACATCATCAGGGCCTGATTTGTTAAAACAGTATAAAGAGTCTTTGTGTTGTGTCTCTGCTCTGGATCTTTCTCATTCTATCCTGTTTTTCCTAGGAAAATTCAATCCACTCACTGTGTGGGTCACTTTTCTCCCGGCTGCCGTCCACCCTGCCGTCCGAGTTTATCCGCAGGAAGTAACCTCCATTTTTACAGTACAGACGTTTCGGCTCCTTAAAGTTTCCTGGAGGAAAGCCTCCGCTGGCCCCATCTTCGGGGGAGGCCGGGAGCGTCGTTATTCCTCCCGCGGACATCTCTCCCCGTCTCACTTGTACTTTTGCTTTCTCCCTCTCGGACCCCCTCCGCAGCACCGGAGCGCCTCCGTGGCCTCCCTGTGCCTCCCCTCCCACCTCCCCTGTCTCCTCCCGGTGCCCCACAGACCCACGGAGCCTCATAGAAGCGGGTATGAAGTCCTGCAGCTGCTGGGAACTGCGTATGTCGAAGTAACCAGAGCGCTGACGTCACAGGCGCTCCCGTGTTTCCAGAAGAGGAGGAGAGCTCAGCTGTGACTGCAGAGCAGGTCTGCTGTCTGTCTGTCTGTCTGTCTGTCGCAATGAGAGCACTGCAGTTGGACAGACGCTGTGAGTTCCGTCTCTCTCCCAGCTGGGCCTCTGACCGCATTCCCTCACCAGATACCTCGTACTGAACGCACTGCTGTAATGAAACACAGGCACACTGATGTCCCAAAACATCCAGAGAGGAAGTCTTAACACTTAACACTTTTAAACACTAATGTGCTCTGAAAGACTTTTTGAGTTTTTGAAAGACTGAACTCTTTTTTGTAGTTATTTTAGAGAGAAATAATGGCCAGTGACAACTGGATTAGTTAAAGGACTAGTGAAAGGCCATTACACCTCTAAGTTTTGAAAGAGGAAATTCAATCAGTACGTTTTCCTCAGGCCTACAACAACAAGAAATCCCAAGTGAACTTGTCTGGGGCAGGGGAGCAGCTGCAGGTCAAATGGCTTTAAAAAAGCTCAATGGTTTAAAAAGGTTTGACCCTGGATCTGCTGTTTTGGTAGAATGAGAAACATCTGCATTCAGAGCCGTGTTTGAAGGTCAGTTGGTAGGTAGTTGCTGTTTTAATAACATTCATGTCAATTAAAAAACAACAACAAACCACGTGTTTGTATGGCACTCTCGCACATTAACAAACAGACCCCTGGCGACCACTTTACATCAAGAGGATTGTGATTCTGTGGAGCAGGGCAAATTGTGGAGGTTTCGGGGTAAACTTAGCGCGGGGGTAGATGTGTGTTTGGCGACCTCTGGCGGCAGCGGAGACGCGCGGTTACGCTCCTGCGACGGGCGTTGCGTCATTTCCACCGGATGTCCGTCATCGTGCGGCGGAGGTTCGTGTTTGTGCTTCTGTGACACTCCGGTACCGTTTCCCGTTACGTGCTGTCCAGTCGTTCAACAGCATCGGTTTGTCTCAGGTCGACATGTAAACAGATTGTGTGACCAAGTGAAACCGGCGGCGCAGAATCGTTGCATAATAATATGTATTTACACATAATATTGGATTTGTAATGCACATAATTTACATATACGTTTTAATGTCACAAACAACTCTTCCTTTCCTTCATTTGTCCATCACACCGTGTTTATTAGGGACGAATCCCTGTTGGGTTTCTAATGTTTACTATTAGTCCCGCATCAGCCCAGTAGCGCCACCAGAACTGCGCAGAGCACTGCGGTTAACATACATGCGCCAGATGTGGTCGTGCTCGTACGACACTTTATTCGTTTAAAAGTCTCGAACCTCTAATCCTAACAGGACATATTATTTATCATTTTATCTGCATGTGTGTCAATCTTTCCAAATTCCAGCTGTCGAGTTTTAATACGATCAACATCGTATTTTGTTTTCTCATCTTAAGGCCTTGGCGATGCTAAACTGAGCTCTACATGGTAATACTCAGTTACGGTTAAAGCGCCACCTGCAGGCAACAGGAAGTGGCGTGTTTTACACTACGTTTAACTCGGTATCCCATGTCTGAGAATATGCTTATGCCACCATTCACTGTTGCTTAATGCCAACAGGTGGTGGAGGTACTGGGTGGCGGTGACACTGATGACACTGATGGTGGCGGTGACACTGATGACACTGATGGTGGCGGTGACACTGATGACACTGATGGTGGTGGTGACACTGACACTGACACTGATGGTGGCGGTGACACTGACACTGACGTTTGTTTTGGTTATCAAAGAATTCTCACAAAAACATTGTAAGACAATAAACACATCTAAATAGGTGCAAGTGTAGTGAACTCTATAACAGACCCAAGAGATGTTTGTGATATTTAGTTTGAATTGTGTGAGGTCATGATGAGAATCATGACTTCCAGGCTGTGATGTGTGTCACTACTGTGTGCTCAATGAGTGTGATGTGTGTATCAGGCTGTACAGACAACTGGCTGTCGATGGACACCATCATACAGAGTTTCTCTGTGCTAAACTCCCCATGAGACAGATGATGTTTATTTCAGAGGTCTATTTCTGTGTGTGGTTCAGGGTTATAAGGGGGTTTCAGCGTGTCTCAGTGTGTCAGTACTGAAGTCTCACCATATCAGCAGCCAGTAAGAAACTGGGAGACAAACACACACTCACCTATTAGTGAGAAAATCGCATTTTGTATTTTCTGTTCTGTATTTTTACCTGTTGCACAAACCTGTTGATATTATTAGATTAAATTAATCTAATGGTCTGATTCAAATTGTTGGTTCAGTAAATCACGGTTTTTGTCAGACATTTTTCACTATACTTAAGAAATTGAAAACTTAAAAACTTGAAAAATTAAAAAGCAGTCTAAAACAATGTTAGCCGATGCTTATTGTTAAACAATAAATATGTCATCTTTTATGATTTTTGTTTTCTCTCTGTCTCCCTCTAGTTCTTTACTGATCTGCCCCATGCCTCTCTGTGATTGGTCAAGTGACTGTAAACTCTGTGTTGATCTGGAGATCAGCAATCTGATTGGCCCACACAGTCATTTCCTCCTTCCTGGAGAACAGGCAGTCTGATGGTTTACACACACACACACACACACACTGACTTACTATTCAGACGTTTAAGAGTTAAAAATTGGTCACGTTATTAATTCAAGGCATCTTTATAATGAAATGACTCATTTACACAGTAGGTGAGATTTGACAGCTATTGGCTAACATAAACTAATACACACATTCATCTACACAAACATATAACCACATACGAGTGTCTGGAAGCAGTACATGTAAAATGTTGTACAGACAAACATGATCCCATATATCAGCCAGTGTTGTTTCAACTGTTCAGCACTATAAACATCTAGCTTTGTTGTTTATTATTTGTTTATTATTTGTCACTTTAAAACAAATAAAATCTGCTGTTATTTCTTAAAGTGTGTTTGTGTCAGATTACAATACAATATTATACAATATGCAAAGATATCAGACAGATCCAGACAGATATGTGAGTGTAAAAGTGTGAGGAAGACCTCAGTCATCTTAATGTTGTTATAATGTTATAAAGTTTCAGGTCTTATTTCAGCTTCAGGTTTTATTAAAGCATCTACTTTAATGTCATCCATCCAGGCTCTGGACTTCTGCTCGGATCCCTGAATCCTGGTGTAGTCACCGGACAGCGACTGTATCTGCAACATTTGTTCACTGGCTCCACGTGTCGTGTTGAGTTTGGTGGAGGAGAGCATCTGAAGATGAGAGCATCTGAACATGAGAGCATCTGAACATGAGAGCATCTAAAGATGAGAGCATCTGAAGATGAGAGCATCTGAACATGAGAGCATCTGAAGATGAGAGCATCTGAACACGAGAGCATCTGAACACGAGAGCATCTGAACATGAGAGCATCTGAACACGAGAGCATCTAAAGATGAGAGCATCTGAACACGAGAGCATCTGAACACGAGAGCATCTGAAGATAAGAGCATCTGAACATGAGAGCATCTGAACATGAGAGCATCTGAAGATAAGAGCATCTAAACACGAGAGCATCTGAACACGAGAGCATCTGAACACGAGAGCATCTGAAGATGAGAGCATCTGAAGATAAGAGCATCTGAAGATCAGAGCATCTGAACACGAGAGCATCTGAACACGAGAGCATCTGAAGATAAGAGCATCTGAACATGAGAGCATCTGAACATGAGAGCATCTGAACACGAGAGCATCTGAACACGAGAGCATCTAAAGATGAGAGCATCTGAACACGAGAGCATCTGAACATGAGAGCATCTGAACACGAGAGCATCTGACCATGAGAGCATCTGANACGAGAGCATCTGAACACGAGAGCATCTGAACACGAGAGCATCTGAACACGAGAGCATCTGACCACGAGAGCATCTGAACACGAGAGCATCTGAACACGAGAGCATCTAAAGATGAGAGCATCTGAACACGAGAGCATCTGAAGATCAGAGCATCTGAACATGAGAGCATCTGAACACGAGAGCATCTGAACACGAGAGCATCTGACCATGAGAGCATCTGAACACGAGAGCATCTGAACACGAGAGCATCTGAACACGAGAGCAGCGCGTAACAGGGTAAATTACGTCCTCAGCCACGGAAACAAACGTGGTGCCGGATCTGCTTGTTTGTTCCACCGCTTTCCAGGCTGCAGCGGCGCTCAGCGCTCTGATTGGTCGGTGGACGCGTACGCGGAGCGTCGGAGGCGGCGCGGAGCGTCGGAGGCGGCGCGGAGCGGAGAGGTCTCGGATTGCGGTAGCGGGCGTGTGCGTGCGGAAGGTTTAAAGCGGGCGTCACCTTGCGGCTCCGCATCAGCATCTTCAGGCCGAAAGAAGCGCCGCCGGTGAGTCTCAGCAGATGCGTGATGCTGTTAATCGATTAAACTGATCGCATTGATCTTCAGCGCAGCAACTTTCTGTGATTTATCTGTATGTTTGTATATATGGATGCAGTGCGTCATTCTGTCACACACACATCTGATCGCTTCGTTTGAATCATACGCTTTCATTATTTGTCTCTTGTCTTGTATTGAACGTCCATACGTCACACTGTACGTGTGCAGTAATTCAGTGCAGTAATGTGTCGATCTATTTCTCTGCTTATATAGTTCTGCCTAAAGCTCTTTTCTGGTAGTAAACGCCAATGGTTTGTCATTGTAAAATAGAACTTTATTCTTTATTCAACAGCTATGATTATCTGTTTTTTATCATTAGAAAATGACTGTTTTGATGACAAAACAATACAGTACATCAGCTTGTTTATAACATACTTGTTTATGATGCAGGTTTGTTTTTCAGTAGGTATGTCAGATGATAAAGTCAGAATACAGTACAGTCTTGTGGTCTTGTGACTGATACACAGACAAAGACAGACATGAATGCTGACACATGATGTTTGTGTGTGTATGCGGGCAGTTGTGCTTATGTCGCTGTGTAATTCTACTCATCTTCAGTGAGAATCTGCAGTAAACACATTTTCCACTTCAATCCGCCACACCCTGTGTGTGTGTGTTTGAACTGAAGTTTAACTTCTGTACAGTTCATGTAAAGGTGAGCAGGTGTAGGAGTCACACATGTCAGCACATAGATGGGTGATGAAGACACTTCATAGACATAATGGTGTTTGACACAAAAAGCACATATTTAAGTACACAGCTTCATACACACACACACACATATATTTACCTGTTAGTAAGAGCTCTTATAACTGCAAAATAACAATAGCCAAAAAACACAGTATATCACACAATTATATTTGAAACGTATAGTTTTTCTATAAACACTTACAGTTTTTAAAATAGTCATCAGTCTTAAGAAAGCACAGAGCACAGTACATTGAGATCTTTTCTGAAACAGACGAGGAACACATTAGATTATTAGAATGTAGATCTGAAAATCCTAGAGAGAAGGTTTGAGTTTTCTGTGGGTATGTTCTGTTTTTATGTTTTGTATGCTGTAAGTGTGTTGAGACAAAAATAGTGAATCTATAATAATGACTAATGAACTATTATCTCTTCCTGTAGCTGATTGATCATACGCAATGATGTCACTGCAAAAACTTCCACTAAGACGCAGCGCATCAACCATAGAATCGACCAATCACAGTGGCCCTTTGTTGACCCCACCCTCTTCCCTCAATTTACGCTCATCATACAACCAGCAGCTGAACTGTGACACCATAATGGAAGGTGTGGTCACAATATCCAAGGACGGGCAATTTTCCGCGGCGCCCTCAAAAAGGCGTCAGAAATATGCACTGACGAATATTCCAAACACCACGAGTCAAATCCCTGCCTCCTCCAACCAAAGTGAGCGCAAACCTATCCCAACAAAATCTGCCTCGTCATCATCTCTTTACTGTTCCTCTGCTGTTCCTCTCTCGCTTTCCACGTCCAATCCAAAACTGGCTAAAAACGGAACCAATCTGCAACTCAAAGAAGAACAACTGGACCTCAACAAAAATGACAAGAACCATAATGACATCATAACCAGGAGCAGCTGGGATTGGCTGGAGGGAAAAGACAACCAGAAAAACCCAACAATTAGAAGGAGGACCAAAAGTTTTCTAGAATACCACAGAGAGGAGGAGGTGTCCAGCAGCCCTGACAAAGACCCTGCCACACATGAAGAGAAACACCCTCCTTCCAAGCTGGAGGTACAGACCTGGGGTAAGGAGAACCACGTGGAGGCCCACCTCACCCTTCCTCAGAACCACCTGCTCCTGCTGGCTGGTGAGGAGGAGAGCCCCACCCAGACCGTGTGCAAACCTGTGGATATTTACAAGCATGCGCTCCACCTGGACAACGAACGAGTGAGCTGGGTCAGAGACGAGCAATCAGAAGGCAGAGGTTCCTCAGACAGAGTCCGTCTGCAGGCCCAAATGAGCCCGACATACATGTTTCATCTAGGGCTGAGAGAAAAGGAGGCTGATGGCTCAACTGGGCCAGTGGCACAGCCAGAGAAACAGGTGGAAGAAGAGGAGGAAGAAGATTCCAGCTGGACGACCCTGTCACAGGAGAGCCCATCTGTGGAAACCCCTCAGGAGACAGGTGAGCATCTGACCATCTCATCATGGCTTACTTTCTGAGCACATTATCGCTAATCAATGTCTATATTAAGAAGGACGCTGCAGTTGCTATGACGACAGGCAAGCGCCCCCTGGTCAGACAAGATCTGCAGCGACCTGTGTGTGTGTGTGTTATAGGAGCTTGGGGGGAGAGTTCTCAGATGGAGGACGTGTCGCAGGGGAGTTTATGGTATGTTTCTGCAGACACCACTCAAAGAAGCTCTTCTGTGTCCTGTGACCCCCACACGGACCCCCAGAAGGATGAGGGACAGAAGAGTGTCAGTCTGACTCTGCCCCCCTCTAAAGCTCCGTGTGAGGTAGACCGCTGGAATCTTCATCATTTTAATCTAGTGTTCTGTGTTTCCTGAAAAGAAGATGCAGTTTGAAAACATCATATGAAAGTAATGATGTGTAGCTGATGTTAGTTGTTTAGAGAGAATCACAGTACAGGTGATGAAAACACCTGCTGCCCTGGTAAATATTTGAGATTATAAAGTTGGAATTGACACATATTTAGTGATTATTTGTCTGTTCTGTGTGTCAGCCGTGAGGTGTTGCCTGTGGTTGATAGTCTGTTGTTTTGAGATCGGAGCAGCAAACAGATGATGGTGATTGTCTGGATATCAGTTTTTTTAAATCACTCACTGCACCATTAATGTGTGTGGAGGAATAATACATGTGGTTTGCAAGCACACAGGGATACTCCTGTGCCGTCATAAACTAAATCACTTGTAAATACATTTTTAACAGCTTACTAGTGTTTTTTGTTAAAAGTGTGAGGATTAGTTATAAGGGTAGAGTTTCTATATTATTTTAAAACACATTATTTTTGTGTGTGTGTGTAGAGGCCCAGCAGTATAGTTTCAGACAGCTCTGTAGAGCCTGTTCCTTCACCTGCAGCTTCCTCACCTTCCTCCTCCTCACTGTGTTATGAGGCGATGGTACGGACTGCTAGTTTCCTTGATAACAACTACCTGGTAAACACACAGACACACAGTGAAGACTTAACACACACAGACACACGGTGCAGGCTGTTAACACACACAGACACACGGTGAAGACTGTTAACACACAGACACACAGTGAAGACTGTTAACACACACAGACACACAGTGAAGACTGTTAACACACACAGACACACGGTGAAGACTGTTAACACACAGACACACAGTGAAGACTGTTAACACACACAGACACACAGTGAAGACTTAACACACACAAACACACGGTGAAGACTGTTAACACACACAGACACACGGTGAAGACTGTTAACACACAGACACACAGTGAAGACTGTTAACACACACAGACACACAGTGAAGACTGTTAACACACACAGACACACGGTGAAGACTGTTAACACACACAGACACACGGTGAAGACTGTTAACACACACAGACACACGGTGAAGACTGTTAACACACACAGACACACAGTGAAGTCTTGTAATAATTGGATTATTTATTTATAGGACCTGACCAAAGCAACTGAGCCTAAAGAGAGAGAGAAACAAAGAGAAAGAGGACTTAGACACATTGAGAGAGAGCAAGAGCAAAACAAAGAGAGTTTAGGAGCTCCTGGTGGACCTTACAGCTTCATTAACCACAGGTAAACCACCACAGCTTCATTAAGCACAGGTAAACCACCACAGCTTCATTAAGCACAGGTAAACCAGTGCTCTGTGTGGGCTCTTGTGCTGTCTGTGTGAACTACTGAGGTCTGTTGGTTTTTCTCTTTAGAGCTAAAGTCCCTGCAGCCCCTGCTGACACAGTCATCCCCATAAATGACACGGGGACACAGGTATGTCTGTGGGCCTTTATTAAGTTTTTTATATGAGTAATACAGTATTAACACTGCGTCTTCAGCTCTGCAGAAGTGAATGTGTTTAGGAAGTATAAGGTAGTTATGAGACAACACTGACATCGTGTGGCCACTGTTGGTACTACATCTACCGAATCAGGTGTGTGTGTGTGTGTGTGTGTGTGTGTGATTGCAGGAGCTCAGGGCATTTGTGAGAACAAAATAATGTTAATTTGATATATTTAAGATTCATTTATAATTAACATGAAAAACAACCAGTTTCACTTCAACAATGCTGCAAGTGTCACATTTAAACATTTAATGGATGATTATGAAGATAATATTTTTTTCTTGTAGTCATTATGCAATTAGTACAGTAAGAGAAATGTGTCAAGGCAACATGACAGATTTTCTGACTGATATTAAGGTGTTAAGGTATTTGATCCTGGGACAGGTGTTCTGGGTACAGTATCTGGGCTGGTTGGAGGTACGAGATGCAGACGTATTGTGGCAGAAGAGTGGCTCTGTGCTCACTGACTGTATTCAACAGCTTCAGCATCGGAGAGAACGCGAGCGCACTGGAGACAGAGCCGAGGTGAGACAGCGACATAGACAAGACTATCGATCGCATCTGGTCTCGTTTATAAAGCTAATGTGTGTCTCTCATTCCCACTCACAGGCACAAGCCATGCTATTGGTTCTGCAGGGCGTCACTCTTACGCTAATTGACCCGATTGATCACACCCTGCTACACTCCCTGCCAATCAGCTGCATGCGTGTTTGGGGAGTGGGGCGGGGCCTCAGCAGGTCAGAGATGATGTCATTGAATTCTCTATAATGTAATTCTGTTTGTTAAAAGCACATTTAAAGAGATCCCGCACAGCACATCAGCTGACAGGTGTAATAAAAGAGAGACTTACAGAATGTCAAACAACAGTGTGAAGTCTCATCTTTCTCATGAATACATATTCACAGAAAGACAGACTCGAATCCCTAGTTGGTACAATTCTTGAAATTCCTTATTTATCAGTCCAGGTTATTTCAGAACTGAAAATGCTTTATTTGTCACATGCAGAACTAAATACATAGACTTTTTAAATAAGAAAAGGTGGAGCAGTTTCCATACTACACTAAAGAAAGATTTCTATAATAACATTTGTGTCCTGTGAGTCTGAAGACAGTTTGTGTTGGAGCTAGAGTTTAATGTTGTCTGTTTTCATGTGTTTCTCAAATGTGATCTGAACAGCATCTCACAGAATCACAAACTTCATCAGTTCACTCACTCCAAACACACGCGTCACAGAAGAGTCTTCATATTTTGCCTAAAAAACAAATCTGTTATTAATTGAAGAAGTTATTTTGTGGGAGGTGGGTCCTAAAATGATCTTAAACGTTCTACAATAGCCTCTATTTTCTTTTTCAAAGTACAATCTCTAATTCTCGTTCCCTTTGGGGTTTCTTTATGAGGGTCATTCCCTGTAATAACTGCCATGTATTGTGTGAACTGTGGTACCACATCAGGCAGTGTGTGAGATTCTGCAGTACCGCTGAACACCACCAGAGAGCGAGTTAACTTGAGTTAACTTGACGTCAACATTGAAGTGCATTCAACTGTGATGCACGTGCCTCCTGTTTTATTAACAGTTTTTGCATTTCTCTTTATTTTAATGACAAAGTGTGTGTGTGTGTGTGTGTGTGTGTGTGTGTGTGTGTGTGTGTGTGTTGATTTAGTGAAGAAGTCAAGTCTATATATAGAGAGAGGAAGAGAGAGGGAGGTGTGGAGAGAGAGCAGAAGAGAGAGAGGTGTAGAGAGAGAGAGAGAGCAGAAGAGAGAGAGGTGTAGAGAGAGAGAGAGAGCAGAAGAGAGAGAGGTGTAGAGAGAGAGAGATCACAGAGGTGTCAGGCAGGACTGATGTCTGTGCTGTGGCAGTGTGTTGGATGCTGGTCGTCGTGGCGATGAGAGTAATGACCCAGTGTGCCGCTGGATGCCAATGAGTAACATTAGTGTGAGTACCACACAAACACACACACACATTTACTGCACACCGCCAGTGCAGGAGTGTGAGAGACATCTGCATATTATCATTGCTGTTGTGTGTGAGGGAGAATGTGTGTGATATCTGTAGATTGATATGTAGCTGTTATTATACAGATGATGATAATAAGCTGAACCAATGCCTCATGTGTGTATCTGTATGAATATTATAAATGTACTAGAGGAATCAGCGTTAATGTGACCTCTGCAATGCTTGGTAAACATTTGTGTGTGATGTTTTCACACCCATCATTAGCATCCGGTTGACACCTTAGAATCCCGTCGGAGGAAGATTGTGTGCGTTTTTTATGCATTTGGAAGATTTTCATTGAATCGCTTGCTTCCCTCTTGCATATGTCAGGAATCTTTTATTGTGTGTGTGTTTGTGTTTGAACAGTAAATACACACACATTTAGACAGACAGAATGGGTTCAACAGCAGAGCTTTGAAACTTCTAAGAGCTTTCAACACACACACTCACGCACACAAATCTACAATTTATTATGTCAAATAAAAGCAGAAGAGGTTTTGAGTGGAAACATAGAAACAGATTCACTGCTGTGCTGAAGAACAATTTATGCTAATTATGTCAATGTTAGTTATTTTTTATTGTTTTGTTTTAAAGCATTTTTGCTAAAACTTTCCTAAAAAAAACCCCAAAAATTTTCCTATTATTATAGTTCCTAACACTATAGTGTTACATTGTTTCTGAGCTTCGACAGGATGTTTGAATTTTTGGAAAATTAGAGAAACTTCATTTGAAGATTTGAATGATAGTATCAGTTTTTGTAGTGATGCAGTGATCAATGCAAGTGATGTAGATGTGTGCAGTGATGTTTACAGTGATGTGTGCAGTGATGTGTGCAGTGATGTTTACAGTGATGTGTGCAGTGATGTGTGCAGTGATGTTTACAGTGATGTGTGCAGTGATGTGTGCAGTGATGTGCGCAGTGATGTGCGCAGTGATGTAAGCAGTGATGTGCGCAGTGATGTGCGCAGTGATGTGCGCAGTGATGTGCGCAGTGATGTTTACAGTGATGTGCGCAGTGATGTGCGCAGTGATGTTTACAGTGATGTGCGCAGTGATGTAAGCAGTGATGTGCGCAGTGATGTTTACAGTGATGTTTACAGTGATGTGCGCAGTGATGTAAGCAGTGATGTGTGCAGTGATGTGCGCAGTGATGTTTACAGTGATGTGCGCAGTGATGTTTACAGTGATGTGCGCAGTGATGTAAGCAGTGTTGTGCGCAGTGATGTTTACAGTGATGTGCGCAGTGATGTTTACAGTGATGTGCGCAGTGATGTAAGCAGTGATGTAAGCAGTGATGTAAGCAGTGATGTAAGCAGTGATGTTTACAGTGATGTAAGCAGTGATGTAAGCAGTGTTGTGTGCAGTGATGTTTACAGTGATGTGCGCAGTGATGTATGCAGTGTTGTTTGAAGTTTGAACCTGAAATCTCTGTGTATTTTGTTGGATTAAAATTTGTTCAGATAATCTGAGGCACAGAGACAAACAGATGCACACTATGCAGATGATTAACTGTCTGTTGTGTCTTGGGATTGTTTAGTTAATGCGGCTCCAGTACATCTCACACTGAAAGCTGTGTCTTTATTGAAAAGCTCATGTCTTGTCCTGTTCAATCTGACTTCTGTCATTGTTTTGAATGAAATCTCTTTTCTCTCTCTCACACAGTTTAGTAAGTGTAACTTTCAGCATGTCTCTAGAAGTTATAGATTCAGTTACAGTCTGTTTTATTCTGCAGTCGTTGCTACTGATTCTGTATAATATTGTACTTGTGTGTGTATGTGTATATGTAAAGAAACTTCTTAATTACATATTACTTTTTCTCATTTTTCTTTTTAATATTTTTAAATACCACTTTAATATTCTTTCTGTAATATTATTATTGCTTTAAGTAATTGCTTTTAAAGCATTTAAGTAATGCTTTAAGAACATTAAGTAATTATGCAACTAATATAAAATTACAATAAAATTAAAATAATTTAAAAATGAAACAATAAAAAATCTACATGTATTCTTACACCTACAATTGCATGTTTATCTGTATAAGATAAACTGACAGAAAACTGCTGTTAATAAAATACTGAAATATTAATTACAAATACTAGTACAATAAGGGTACTAGTAAATGTAAGGGTACTAGTAAATGTAAGAGTACTAGTACAATAAGGGTACTAGTAAATGTAAGGGTACTAGTACAATAACGGTACTAGTAAATGTAAGGGTA
>JBAJNP010012508.1:0-13326 GCA_036877545.1 Yasuhikotakia modesta | reverse complement strand
TCACACACACACACTAATACACATTTACACACACTCACTCACACAAGCACACATACACATTTACACACTCACAGAAACACACAAAGTAAATAAACATACATTTACGTTTCCTTATCAATATCCTGAAATTAGTAAAAACAAAAGTTCACATTCAAACAATTTGTACTGTATTCAGATACTCAATGTTTCTTAGCATTCCTTACAGAATTTCTTATTTTAAATTATTGTTACCACACTTCTGATCCTGCAGATCCTTCGACAATCTCATCATTTCCTCTTTCTGCTTTAAACTCGCGTATCTTCATTTATTCAAGCGACAATTTACTTCCACCGCTTCAGCTAATTGGAACAACACCAGGTGCTTGTAAACAATGACTTCACACATTTGACAAGTTTTGTTTGGAGGCTAAGAGCAAATGCTTTGGGTTCAGGTGGTGTTGTGATAGTGAATTTCGTAGGAAATCAAGTCATCAAGCGGTTGCATTATAGCTGCGAGCGTTCTCCAGGCGTCTCTCACGAAACAATGTGCAACAGCAAACAACGCCAGACTTTACGAACGAACCTTTAATCATAATCACCAACTCCTAATTACATTTATTCTAATTCACTTATTGATGTTGGAGCCCTTTGTACACCAACACTGTTCTAATAAAGGTTAATTTAGGGAAGAAGATTAATGCATGTGTGTTGGTGTGTAAACGTGCGAGTGTTCTCGCAGAAAGGTCATCAGTAGAATTAGCATCGTAATGAATTATTGCACTTTGTTTCACAATACAGAACAATGTCCCATTTCTCATACTGACAATAACATACTAAATCAGTGCGATATCCAAAAAGGTTCGGAGCATAGAAATGAATACACAGTCATGTACAAGCTCTCCCACAATTACCCGTGTTGACAGTCTTTGTTGAGCTGTAGGGGTGCTAGTGTGTTTTGTGGATACCCATTGATTAGCGCTAAAGTTATACAACTCTACGGTTTCTGATAGCACAGCCCAGCCCTTGTGTGTTCATGCCCTTCTGAAAACTCAAGCTAAATAGTAGCTGTTTCCAAACAGTTGATGCTAATCTAAGCTGGTTTAGATGGTGGACCATTTTGCTGGTGTCACAGTCAAACTGGTACCACCACAGCAAAGCTATAAACAGTTTGAGGTGGCTGAATATCCTGACCAAATTAAGGCAGAATAATTTGGTTATTCCAGTAGCGCTTTGAGCTTTAAAGTCAACTCAGGATGGATTATGGTCTGGTGAGGCCCCAGGGCAGCAGTCTCGTCGGAGGTGCCCCCTTTTCACCCCACCAGAGGGCTGAGGTCTGCATTATCTTGCACTGTCATTAATTCTGTTTTTCTTTGCTGCCTGTGGAGAACACATAGTGTATTTATTGCCTGATTTATGATAATTTGATAATATGTTTGTATTAATTGCCAGTGTCTACTGGAAGCCTTAATTATGCCAGCCTGTCAGAAACATAATTATGGAAAAATAAGTTCTGATGTTAAGTCAAAACAGCGACATACACTGTAAAATATAAATGAAAAACAGAAGTTAATATATGATAAAAGTAGGAATTTCTACCACACAAAGTCTGTAGCACCTGATAATAAAACTTCAAAGCTGCAATAAGACATTCAGAAGGTAATATTAATGCTGAAGAGATGCCTGGGACAACAACATCTCTCATTTCCTTCTTTATAACAGACTTTGACATTCAAGTGCTGTTTGTCTGTCTATATTAATTTTACATTCTCTGTGCCCTATTTCCAGCTGTCGGGCCACAGCAGGTTTTACGGGTCTCTGGCAGTCAAAAGCCCTATCGGCTCGGGCCGTTACTCATCCCTGCCGCCAACTTCTGGAAACGAATGATGTATTGAGTTCAGCGTTCCCACTTAACTCACCATCTATACCTGCCTCAACATCTGCCTCCCCCTTACATAAAAAGAATGAGTTATTTACGCCTGGGAGCAATTTTAAGCAGAGAAGTGTATATATTAAAATTGCAAACAATCGTCTGAGGGCAGGCGTGCAACACGATCAGAGGCCGGTGACTAAATATGACAGTGGAAGCAATAAATCTCAATCATTTATGTAACAAGCTGAGTGAACAAAGAGAATGTAGTTCATTCTCTTCTGACCTATTTCTCTTTGCCCTGCTCATCAATAATGGATAAAGAAGATGAGGCTGCCTCCAATCCATCTGGAGAGGACCAGGCCTGCTCGGGTTCATTGGCGCTGCTCATTTGGAGAAAAAAATAAATAAAATAATAACATTTCCTCAAGCGTTCGCTTCGAGATGCTCCAGATAAGCTTCTCCGTTTCATAAGGCAACCCGCGAGACGCCCGCGGCGCGAATCAAACGCCGTAGAGTTAAACGAGGACGTGATGTGTTGCGCAGGGTGGTTTGTTTGCCTGCTTGCTTGTTTGTTTGTTTGTTTGCTTGTTTGTTTAAATATGGCTCAGAAAACTCGCTTTAGCGCGGTTCTCTTTTGTGAGAGCTATCGTGCTGGAGTTTGATCTTTCACATGGTAATGAATGAGTCAGAGTAGAAGACGACAAAGAGGAGCAGATTTTGTTTGGTGCTCATCGCATAATGATGGAAGCTGGTACAGTGTGAGCACATGCAGTCAGGTTTCAGGGACAAAAAGAGATGTATTTTAATCAAAGCCCACTTCTTGACAGAGAAGAGAAGGGAGGGGCGGACAGAGAGCGTGCAGAGACAAGAAAGAGAGGGAAATAAAAATAAAGATGAGAAACAGGGACCTCAAGAAAAGAAAGAGGAAAAAAGAGAGACACGCAGAGATAACGAGAGAGAGAGATAATGATGAAGCAGATTGTCGTAACCCGCATTTCCTCAGCTGAGCGGCTCTGTGATGTGTAAGCAGAAGACAGTTTTCTCCTGTGTACAGTCAGTGTTATTTTGGGACATGAAATCATGGCTTTTGTTCTAAAAACAGATGCCCTGAATGTGGCATGAGAGCAATGGACAAAAATACATAATCAACGTCAACATTTTATGACCTCAAGAAGCATTCAGTCCAGATCTACAGTGACATCTCAAGATGTTTGCCAGCCGATCTCATCTCCTTCTGCCGGACCAATTCAGCCGCGTGTTTAAGCACTAATGCCCTTGTGCAGAGCTTAGATCTCACAGGAAAGAAAATCAAAAATGAGATCTCTTTAATATCTTGATAGACAGCACTTATTTGACTGTAGATAGAGGAACTGAATGGAGGAGAAAAGTGAAGCCCAATTTACGTAGCGTTTTTTGTCGTTTCTTTACTCTGCGTGACATACTTTTGCTCGTGGTTTTCTAGGATGAAGGGATAAAAACATGTTAGTGTCATTTCGTTAGCCTCAAAATATGGGCTTTGATGTCAAAAAATGGGAACAGTTTTCTTCTCTAAACCATCACAGATCTTGCACATATCTTCTCACCAATGTCACAAACTGGGACAAATTTACAAGATACCAGAGTCAACAATCGAAAGCCAGAAATTCCATTAACGCCTCAAACTGGCCTTTCAAGTTATTCCTATTACATAAAGCTGTCCTATTTATATTAATTATAATTTATACATGTTGCATCTTTAAAATCATCTCATGTTGTCTCTAGATTCTTGTCCCCGAAGGACTTTTAGGGAAACATCTGAGACAATGTTGATACTTAAATGAAACATAACTGCAAACTTCATTAAGTCCCCTGAGCTATGAAAGAGAAACCTCTGAGCCAAAATAATTTCCTCTGGGTCGTCACTTTATCTCCGAATACATGTTTTATTAAATGCGTATTGAATTCTCACAGAACATGAATATCTGATCTCTTATTACTGAACCACAGTGACTGACTTCATAATCAGAGCAAAGAAACTGTGCAATATAAAAGTGAGCTAAATTGCATTTCAACACAGCGATACTGTATGTATTACTATATACAGAATCACAATAAATGCTTCACAATAAAGGTTCTTAATAAACAAGAACTTATTTTATTCTATTACATATTTTCTCATGTTGGCATGGGGATTATTTCACTGCATTTGGCTTTCTAATGGAAATAAGTTTCAGTAGATCATTTGGGACATCTAGCATGCACGTCCTGTAATCTCCTTCATTAAGCTTATTGAGAGAGAGAGAGAGAGAGAGAGAGAGAGAGAGAGAGAAGGGTATAAAAGGCTTGTTTATGACTAAGGCTGCAATAGAAGCTGAGAATACCGTTATTGATAGTCTTTGCATAGCCAAATAAACAGTAAAATGTGTGTGTTTATATGTGCGTGTGTGTGCACGCACAAAGCCTTTTGTTTTGTTTGACATGCATTACAGACATTATGCTTTTGTTACAATGCCTTGTGTATAGTGACACATCATTATGATAAATCTGTTCCTTGGTGACAAGACAAACTACACTTGGAAAGACGCATTATTTCTTTTTCTCCGCAATTCACTCACACACACACACACACACACACACACACACACACTGACCTTGGTGCATGATCAAGATTGATTGCTGTCAAAAGGACAGACACAATAAATAAGCAAACAAAGCAATAACAGGCCATTTTTATGCAGATCTGAATACATCCATCAGTAAACACCTGAACATCCGCGGGCGGGACACATCCGTGTGATGTCTCAGCATGGAGGTATACAGCTGGGTTATGAATGTAGTCGTCTGTGTAATCTATCAGGGCTGAGTTTTAACTGCAGTCTGTCTCTGTGGGGGCCAGAAGTGTGTCACAATGACAAATGCAGCGTTTTACCACTCATCAAGTACCGCTAATGCGCTCCTAAAAGAGCTTAGAGACTGCTTCCTGTTCTCTCTCTCTCCTTATTCAATGAGTTTACGCCACACGGAGAGTCGCTCATTTGTTTTTTTTTCTTGCGAGTGCACATCTGCCATTTTGCTAATTACCTGTGTTTGCGTTAAAGCGTCACTCGCAAAGACCTGCATCTGAAATCTAATCTCATGGGGAGAACGTAAAAAAAAATCAAAACATTACAGACAGCGTGCATTGTATTAAAACATGCAATAAAAAATGCATATTGCATATATGACACTTAGAGGTTTTCCATCTGATTTTGCTCAACTGAACCCACTCAAGGTCGTTTCAATAGATGGATAGAGTCAACGTCTCTTGAGTTCACACAGGTACTACAGCAGAGAAACAGCAGATGTCATTCGCTACATTAACTATAGACATATTGACAACCAGAAAGTGTCTAAATCCTGTTGTGTTCATTTTATACAGTGTATCTATTATTTCAGCTTTTAAAGCGGATGTAATTTTCTGAAATGTTTTGCCTGAATGGTATGCTTGCACTATTTCTTTGAAATAAATGTCACTTGGTTTGATATTTTGTTGCAATGACATTTATACATTTTGTATGTGTGGAAAAACTGCCCAAATGCCTTCTGAGGTCACCCTCATAACTTCAGGAATGCCAAAACAAAGTTTCACACGTGATGCAAAAACCTCTAAAATATATTTGAACAAAAACTTACAACATTAACCTTTGCCACCTAAATGCTGGATGTCACAATTTTAACCCAAACCCATTTTTCCACTCATGCATAAACATAGCACAGTTCCTTAAGTTACTTTAGATTTTAAAAAAAATTCTTTTCGTTCTATAACTGGCATTAAATGAAGTCAAACAAGCACTAGCCAAAATCTTCAAAAGTTTCCTCTGAATTCTAAATTAATTTAACAAAACTGTCCACGTGATTATACAGCAACCCAGAGTGGCCCAGTTGGCCCCTTCTGGTAGATTCCAGAAATTTCATTACATTATAGCAGATGTTGTGAGGGGACAGATTATTTTTGGAGGATTTTTAAAACCATGAAATGGACTTATATTTCTCCCTGTCTGCAGCCTTTGACATCACATCTCACACACTGACAGGATAGTCACTAGCGGAGTTGTGCACCAATCAGAACCGAATTGAGAAAGCCTAAACTCCAATAACATTTTTGCATATGAAATGATTAGAATACAGATACTACATGTGAATGTAATGAAGCAGAATTAAACAGAATCCAAAGTATTGATGGTATGTGTTAAATAAAAAAGGACTGATTTAAAAAAATGTAACAATAATTTATAAAGACAGACTTTAACAAAGTTTTGTTAAAGGCTTTTTTAAAAGTTTTTTAAAAGTTTTAAAAATGTAAAAAAATTTTAAAGTTTCAAACAAAAAGTTGCAAACATGCCACTTCCGGTGGGGTGTGGCCAATTCAATTTGAATTTACACTGAATTTAAACAACAGCCAATTCTTTCATTCTCAGTTTTATACAACCTGGTTTGCTGGTGAAGCACAATCTCTTAGGACTGTGTGTGTTTTTGAATTACTCCAGAGTAATTAGTCACATTTAAGACTCAAAAACAATTGTGTCCAAAACTGAATAGCCATAAGCAAAGATGGCAGAATTCAAATCCCAGACATCCAAACTCATACATCCAAGCAACTGCAATGCAGATGAATGGGAAAGCAAAACTGAAGCTTTCTCCAGGTATTATAGACTTCCATGCTCAAAGCCAACAGATTGGGGAGACATATGGAGCGCTGAAAAAAAATCTAGTCAGTCAGTTTTGTCAGTCACTCTACTTTATCCAGGTTTAGTTCTGCTCTGTGATAATTTTAAATCCTGCAAATACAGGAGAAAATATTCACCTGATTGTTATGACAGTGCCATCCCTACATAATCTTAGAAATTCAGAGCATCTTGCAGCTTACAAAACGGTCCCACGACACTACTCCATAAATCTGATTCATTCATCCAAAAAGGAAGGTTCTATCATAATTGACTTACCCTTGTGTTATTCCAAACATGTATTATGGCTTATTCCCTTCTTTCAAACACAAAAGAAGATGTTAGACAGAATATCTATGCTGCTCTTTTCAGCACAAGGACATGCAAATGAGATTTGAGATCACAAAGCTATTGTACAGCTTTAAAAGACCTGAAATAAAGTGCTGGACTCTCTATTCCTTTACGAACGAGTAGATAACACACAGACCATTTGATTAACACACTCCTCGTGTTAAAGCACCGAAATTTTAACAGAATGTGCCTTAATGGTGTGTTTAATGTTACAGCCCTGACCTGATACTTAATACAACACATTTACTGGCTTGTATTTGTACTTTGTGGTTAAGGTTTGAAGGGTAATCTTGCTGCAAATCCTCCCTGTGGTACATTTACCCCTGGGACTCATTAAATTTAGATGAACTATTAATGCACAGGCTGGTGTACATGAAGATGTCGCACGCTGGTATCAAGCCAAGGTTTGCGAGTCTCTGCGCATGCAACGCTCGCACGTCAACGTACGCAACTGCTGTTAAACACGCACACACGCAGGCAGGGCTGCAGCTGTGCTTACTTGTTGGATAAAAATCCTCCAGCAAAATGGGCGCTGTGTTTTTGCACATGACATAGTGCTGGAGGGAAGGGGCTTGGAACAGGGATTGATTTTTGAATTGAAGAGTACAGCAGTGGCTATGCATCATCATCTCCCACCTCTTTCTCTATCTCCCCTCCTCTCTGTCTTCTCTGATGTTGGCGTTTAGCGTGTGTGTGTGTGTCTGTGTGTGTGTGTGTTGCTTGAGTGCATCTTTAGCAGAAAAGCTCAGAGGGAAAGTGGGTCACACTCGGCTCGCCTCAAGACTAAGACCAGATCCGCTATACACGCGCTCAAACACACAGCACCACGCACCTACACACAAAAATCCACCTTCACATAAAAATGCACATCATATTGCCCATAATCCTCTGGAGAGAGGATCCCAATACATCACTGTGAGTCTTGAGTTATTTGAGTGGACAGTTCACTATTCAGAAGAGTAAATTACCCTGCAGCTTTTTAAGGGAGAATAGGACCCAGTTTGTGAGGACTTACCTCTCTCTCTGCTTCTCTCAACCCCTCCTTATATCTACTGGGTGGATTAAACCAGTGTCTCTTTCATCCTCATTTGGCAGTAAGAGCTCTCCTCTGACTCATGCTCTTCCTGGGTTCTGCTGAGCTGTTGGGTATGTAAAATGTGTGCAGGCGAGAGCAACATCACCTGGGAATACAAACATGTTCCACACTGTCACTATATCTTACAGCATTTAGCCATTTAGAACGTATATGTAATTTTTCATTATATACAGTACCTCCCAGCCAATGGGGAGCGTTCTTAGAAAGCTGGCTAACATTCTCTAAACGTTCTCTCAATGTTATCCTAAACACTCATGCAAAACATTTTGACATGATATGCCATGCATCAAAAACATTATTCTTAGGTAGTTAGTGGAACGTTGTAAAAACGTTGATTGTTAAACAATAAAAAGTTTTCAAAAACGTTCTTATAACCAAGCAAACATTAATACAATGCCTAAGAACAGGCCATTATAAAAATTAGAACTTTCAATATAGCGTTTATGTAACTTAATGGAAATGTTAGCTTAACATTTATACAACCAAAGGTTGTTAGCTTGCTAGCTGCAGGTAAATCTGAGCTATACACGCTATATAAAAAGAAGTGTCCCATAGGAATGAAAATCACAAATTAGATTTGTTACATACCAGTTGTTTCTCCCAGACAGCAATGAGATTAAACAGAGAGCAAACGGAGACGTTTGCTTAAATCTAGTGCTACTTAGATTTTTCCCCTGGGAAAAAGACCTCAGTAATCTAACATATGCGTTCTCTAGAGCTCCAGATAAGATCTCAACAATGTTATAAACTGTACTCAGATCTGCCAAGAGACTTCAGTCAGAGAATTTAAAAGGAACTTAATTCTCATCAAACAAAATACCAGATTAAATTATCAGAGCTAAAGTACCCACATTAATTGTACAACTCCACAGTTTTAGGAGAAACATTTGTGACAAAGATGCTACATAAATTATACACAACTGAGATCTATGATCAATGCTAATTTTTTGAAGTTAAAATACTCCATGCTTCAAAAACAACTATAAGTTAGACATCTCAAAGGTGTCCTGGGTGACCCTGTGGTGCTAAATATTTAACCTGTTTGTCTAAGCATCTCAACCAGCCCAGCACAGCCACACCAAAGGTATAAAAGTGGGAGGGGTTATCTGTTAATATAACCAATAAAAATAAGTCTGAAAACACATGATATTTTGCAATGCTGTTTGGTGATGCCAGTGGCACAGGAATTACACACTTCAAGCTTTTAATTCTCCCTGGAAAGAAATGCACCTCTGAGCAATAAATCTGTCCTCAGAGATTTCAAGACCAGGATTTTTCAGCTACTCTATTGAGACATGTTTAAAAAAATCTTCTGCCCTTTATATGTTTAAACAAGTTATGCGTGTATAATCAAAATATGTATAATCAACATGACATGGTTGATAAAGCCAAATGTTATGGTGATATTTAAAACAGACTTACAGGTATTGGGTCAGCACTCTAACATCCCTACAGCGGTTCCTTTAGGATGAAATGAAATTGAATTATACACGCCATTCTTGCACAATTAATGCATGTAACACTAATGGCAAACCCGGCTGTGTACTTTTGGCATTACGTTTAGTCAATACCTTGTATGTGCGAGTCTATGAATATTTCCACATCACAGAGTGCATTGGTCTGGGCTAATGAACTATTCAGTGTGAGACAGCAGGGGAGAGATGCCACACTCAGTGAATAATTTGTTTATTGATTGCAGCATTTAAATGCAGTATTGATAAAGAGGAATTCACTCTAATGGTTGCAGTATTAAAGACTTATTGCATCTGGAGGAATGCAGAACTGACTCATTTTATCGAATGACGTTTGGAGTGCTTAGAAGAGAGATAAAAAAAGAAAAAGGCAGAGAGAAAAACCGAGACCAACACGGCTTCACCAGCTTAACTAGCATAAGCCAAAGCTATCTTAACTAGCCAGAAAGATTTGATTTTGATCAATCATCTTCATCAGAAAGCTTGTTGAATCGTGGTCCATTGCCCAGACCAGCATCAACCAGCTACAGTTTTTCTATCACATACATGTTATACTTTTTACAAGCAATTTCTTTCAGTGCTTCAAAAATAAAAACCAGTTGTAGCTTTACCCTTATAGCGCATATGGCTGCTTTATAAGTAAATCTGTGTCCTCGTGTTCATGAAACACGGTGACCACACACAGCAGCATGTGTCACTGTAGGCGGAACGTTCCGTGCGAGTAACACGCAAGACAACGTGGGTGTTTTCATCGCCACTTTCCCGACAAAATACTATACGTTTCATTTGAATACAGTTCAAGATGGGCTCAAATGAACGCAGAGAGATGTCGTCGCTCTGTATGCACAAAGCTTTGCTAAATGATGAATGCACTTGAAGCCAGTTTCCTCCACTCTCTGTTTGAATGCAGGCTCCATAAATGATTTAATGCAGAGCGCTACGCTCTGTGCTTGATCTGCAAGCCTCTTTCTTACACACTTACAGAAGATTATATATTACACATACTATGTAATTTATAGATGGCCGATGCAGAATATTGGATGCAGAAAAGGTGCAGAGAAAGGCCTGGTCTAGCGTACCCGCAGATTTGGCTATCATCATTTACAGTTACTCGCTAGTCATGAGTGTGGAAGGAGGGAGAAAACCTCACGGGTCTGTCAAAGGATATCAGGCTGCAGATATTCAATTTAATCGTGACTTTATGAGTTCCCGCATTTCCGTAGAAACGACTTCCATGGTAGCAGCATCAGAAGCGCTGGCGACAACTATTTTTTCCATCTCTGTGATATCAGATGCAAGGCACAAGAGAAGAAAAGAGGGAGAGAGAGAGGGAGAAAGAGAGAGAGAATGGAAGCGTGGGTAGAGTCCCATGCTGCCACAGTAGGGGTAAATTATCCATAATCAGGGCATCAGTGTGGATGGGTCCATCGGAACCTAACACTTATACCCCATAATCAGCACCTCTGTGTCAACCAATCGCTTATAGCCGCGCAAATTGCCACCATCTGAGCTCCCACACAGCCTATATTACAGATGTGTTTGAGTGTGTGTCCGTCTCAGCGTAACACAGAGGTCGAATTCTCAGAAAAAAGAAAGACAACAGAAGATGATTAGGAGGAGAGATTAGATTGTTGCCTTTCCAAACCCAGTTAAATCACCTTCCTTCTTTCAAATGGAGACCCGGCAAATTGCTCTCTAATCTTCAAATCATGATCACACTGAGGAGGACCCACGATGACAACGACAATTCAAAAAATGCGGTTGAGGGTCTGCAAGTGCGTCTCGAAATGAATTACGGCAGTTGTTTCATACTTTTCTGCAGTGCTCAAATCTCCAGCCACAATAAACTCTTATCATTTCCAAGTGAGAAGCTCTGACCTGGATTTGTCAGCACTGCATTTGAGTAAGAACTCTCAGCTCTAAACATAAACCGCATCCTTTTGTGATGTGCTTAAACTAGGGCTCTCGAAGCTCTGTTAGACACTCCGTGACCCATTCCTGTTATTTCTCAACATTCTCTCTGCCTGCAACTTTCAAACAACCAGCCCCTCATTAATGTGCATATGGTCCAAATATATAAAATATACATAATCTGCCATGCTGATAATAAATAGGCCATTGCAATGGAGGACACCAAATTTGTGCTCAACCACAGATTGGTGCTGTATCACAAGATGTACTGCATCAGAGGAACAGCTTGTTTTGGGCTCAGATATATAATACTAAAATTAGATTTTAATTTAAGATTTAATAAAGCCAGCTTTGTTGCATTCTTAAAAATGTTAAGTTACATTGTTAACTTTGGGTCAATACGCTGTCTCCCATCTACAACAATAAGCTACAAACAGCATAATTTTTGCATTAGTATATTCACACACACACACACACACAAATATATGTCATTTACTTGATACTAATTTGCTTGTGTGCTATTGCCTGAATCCTTAACACTCACAGTGTTAAAGCAAATGAGACACAGAGGTTGCATGGAGCCCCACAATAGCTGATCCATGAACTCTCAGTTGTGTCCTTGATCAAAGCACTCAGCCTTGGGTAACTGCTGAGGGACTGAAGCTACAAGCTACGTTTTACTTCTAGTCACTATGGATTAAAATGTTAGCTAAATGACTAATCGCAATCTAGAAACAAGTTGCACTCAGTTTAAAGAATTTCTTTGATTGCTGCATCGAGATCCCATGGGTCTAACCGAGTGCTTCAGTAACACAAAAAATCACTGCAACAATGAAGCCCATAATGCAGTGAATGCATTCCACACTCCATCAGTCTTTTGACCACCACGGCTTGAATCCAACTCAGCTTCACAGTCTATTTCGGAGCATGTTGCCATGACGAGAACCTGCTTGTTACTAAGGATCACTCAGGGAGAAAAAGAAAGAAAAGAAAGAAACGACAAAGAAATAGTGGATGGATACAATGAGAGAATGAATGTAATTAAGGGTAAATTAGAACGCTGACTCTTTCTTTCACTGTGTGCACGTGCGAGTGTGTGCGTGTGTATGTAAATGTATGTTTAAAGGTTGCAATTGAAAGCGCAAGAATCTAAAATATTCCTCCTCGTTTCACAGGCCAAGCTGGAATTGCGTAATGTTAACTCAGACACAAAATAGATCTGCAAATTCTGAGCTCAGGTTTGTGAAATAACTTGGTCTAGGTTGTAAAATTCTGTGATTTTTGAAACAATGGTGTTGAAACCAACTAGAAGGCATCCTCACTCGGTTGCCATCAACTACTGAATAATGACACAGGGCTTTATGATACAGAATTTTTCTTTAAATCTTTACCTCTTCGGTCAACTACAAGTGATCTGTGTGTTGGAAGAACTGGGAGAAAACAGGCTGTGAAGATGCTTTCAGTGCTGTATGCTAAAGGGAAACAGAGATTTTTAATTCATGTTAGTAATGAATAAATAATTGCTTGCGAGTTTATGTGTGTGCGCATGAGTTAGAACAAGATGGGAGGAATTATAGAGTCAGAGATGACTGTCAAACAAGCAGGCCTATGAAGGGAAAAGTAGAACGAACAAAAAATAAACTCACACTCAAGTAGTGAGTACCTCTCATGGCTCAATGGTTTTCTAACTAATATAAAAGACATTTACAACACCCTCTAACCACAATGAACATAACCCTCACACAAATCTGTTGACACTATTAGATGTAAAAGCACAACATGAGTATTTATGAGCATTTAAACAGACAGGGATACGTTACATGTCACTACAACTCTGTTTTCGTCAATATATTTGTGGGCCATTTTCTCACACACACACACACACACACACACACACACACACACACACACACACACACACACACACACACACACACACACACACACACACACACACACACACAC
>JBAJNP010012507.1:0-13327 GCA_036877545.1 Yasuhikotakia modesta | reverse complement strand
ACAACCAGTGGGCTTTGTGGCAAAAAATTTACCTTAGAATATTCCTGATGTCTTTTAAAGTGTGTCCCTGTACATCATTATATATGTTTTACTTTATAAGACAGGTCATGGGCTGTGACCTATATAAGAGAAGAAAATAATCCCATCACATACTTGCATACTTGTTTTTTAGGAGAGTCTAGCCACACCCTAGCAACTAGTTATGGAACCCTATTAACTTTTAAAATTAATGAATGAATAATAAAATCACGTTAAAACATACTGAATCATGATAACATCATAGTAAAGCACACTAGTGTCATGTTCAAACATGCTAGCATCGTGTCATATTATTCATGCTAGCAACCATGCTAAAACATACAAAGCTGAATCATATCATTATGTCAAATCACAATTACACCATACTGTTAACATGCCATTGTTAACATGCCGTTGTTAACATGTTGTTGTTAATATGATGTTGTTAACAACAGCCATCTTGATTCTTTATGCGCCACTTGTCACAAGACACTCCCAGTTGTGTTAGTCTGTCTTATTTGAATGCACTAGACATTCAATTTTTACATATTTTCCTGGAACAAATCTTTGAAATGCAAAACAGACATTTACTTTACACTAACTTCTATCACAGAATAAAAACAACATCTTTGCTTTGGTTTCTTTTTAATTTTATAAGATGAGAGAAAAATATTACTATGTAACTATATTAGATTCACATGTATTGATTTGTCTTTATGTAAGAAAGACATTATGCAGATCTGACAGGAGTAGTTCTTATAATAAATGCCTTCTTGTCCCTGTACTGCCAATGAATGAGAAATCTTAATGGCAAATCATTATCTTCAACATAAATAAACATATTTATTGAGGTTGATCACTTAGCAGGCACAGGAAAAATCACAAAAAGGGGCAAAGGGACAAATTCATTTTAAATTAAATTAGACTACAGGTACTTGTGATATTCAGACTAGATGTTTAGATTAGATGTTCAGATTTGATTATCACAGGTAAGTAACCTAACTCCTTAAACACGACCAACAGAAATACTGGTTTATATGAGAAACTGAAATGAGTGCTTATAGTAAATACTTGGCTCCTAAACTAAAGTGAAACAAAAATGAACATTTATGTACTTGTCTTGCTTTACCCAGAGAAACCTACAGTGCATGCATTTCAAGGAATATAACCTGACAAGTGGCTTTGCTAGCCACGGATTAGTAATGAGATACAAGGACACTACAGGAACTTATTAACAGTAAGTTCATTGTTATTCATTCATTGTCAGCCAGTCAAGTAATGGAAGCTCCTTGAAGTTCCAAATCACAGATTGAGAACCTGACTTCACAGTATCTCTATTGATTGTGAAGGTGCTTGTCAGTGATGCATAAAATTCACACTGTGTAATAGGGCATAGATTTCTGTCAGGCCTTGACAAGATAACCCATTATTGGACGACACAGCTAATTTGTTTTTATTTATTCCAAAGTGTAATGTAACACTGCTTGAGTCTCCACGATTACTTTATTACCTGCAAATCCTAGGCAAGACTGTTGACAGATGCTAATCTTGGCCCTACTCCTAATTATATAAGGTTCCTGGGCCTTAATGAATGAATCTTTACTTAATTTTAGCTGCTTAATGCTGCACACACCAATGGTATCATTATTTTAATTGCCTTCATTTGCAGTGTGGGATTTTGACCATTACTCAAACCTACTTTTATCTGTCTGAATTTTTTCAGCCTGTCTGTTTCTCTGTCATCTGTCATTAATCTTTTTTTTTAATAAACACAAGGTGACAAATCATTGCAGTTCCACTCTACAGTATCATAATATTAATATTTATTCTGTGGATTAAAGAGCATGGGTTTAGTCAAATTCATGTCTTAATGTATTTAACCTGGAGAAGATATACACCTTATATTTCACACTTTATGTCAATACAAAAGAAGTACACAGAGGTGACTGTAACGCTGGCCAAGCAGCCGCTCTCCAGCAGCCGCTCTCCCCGTGCCAAGTCCAGCAGCCGCTCTCCCTCCTGACTCCAGTCCAGCAGCCGCTCTCCCTCCTGACTCCAGTCCAGCTACAGCTGTCCCTCCTGACTCCAGTCTAGCCACAGTCTCCGCTCTACTGCCTGGTCTAGCCACCACATCTCCAGACAGCATTACAGAGACCCTTGTGTTGGGAGTAGCTCTGGGGGTCATTTGGGCCATCTACACCATCGCAGAACCTCTGAAGGCAGCATCCTCTGAGGTGTTGGCGGGCGTCATGCCTCGCTACAATAAAACCCTGAAGAACCTGCATTTGGGTTCGCCTCCCGTTTGTCAGCAGACACGTGTCATGACAGTGACTCACATTCTAATATTATTTAAAGGCAATTCATTACAACTCCAATACTAATTTCAGACTCTGTTTCTAAAACCAAAAGAAACACTCAATTGCCCAATGAAGTGGAAAGCAGTACTTTATTTCTAAATGCGCAAGTCAATGGCAAAAACAAAAGATAATCTTTCACCAGCTTTTTAACCCCTGAGCACAACAATCCAGTTTCCCATAATGCACTGGATTTATCCAAAAAGTGAAAGGAAAACAAGCATTATACCCAGCGAATAATAAAATCTAAAACCTACCAGCACAGCATTGTTGACATAGCTAAACAAAGTAAATCTTAATTTTTAAATGACGATAGTGAATATTTTTTATAACCTTAACGAAATTATAGTCTTTTTAAACAAATTGTCCAACACTGTCATCCACTTTGACAGTCAGTCTCTGGGCTTGGGTCTGTAGAAGCTTTGGTTATTGAATAATTCATATTTGTGGTTTTGTTTTACAGTCAATAAGCAAATCAGAGTTTGTCCAAGATTTGCCCTACAACAGGCAGCCATGTAAAACTGTGCCATTGCTCTGGAAAGTCACTTTATATGCTGATCAAAAGGTAAATTGAACAACAAGAATCAGACAATTGTCTGATTGATTGTGCCCTCTGTAATTCCACATAAATATATAAAATTCTCTTCTTTCTCTTCTTGTACCTATACAACAGCAAAATGATGCACAGGTTTACCCATTTCATCAATGTTTAAGTTGTGCTGAACGTACTGATATTACATTCATAGATTTTCTATTCTGTAAAATTCTATTCTATGGACAGAGAAACATTGAATATACAGCCTGGCCTTTTCAAAACAATCTGATCCAAATGCAAGTTTTACACCGTGGGGATTGAATAGAATTTGATTAAAAATTTTGGGCTGACCTAATGACAACATCAGGGTGTAAACTGATCAATCTGAAAATAATGTCCCAGATATTTTGGATTTGAAAAAAGATCCTATTTTTTCCACATTCACATTGTGTTAAAAAATGTATAAAAGAAGATTACTTTGTTTTTAGTTTGGTTAAGGCTATATATTGTTTAAAAACCACATTGTTAAGTGAATAGAAATGATGAGTGAAACAAACACTAGCATCAATGTAACATTTCTAGTTTTGCAACAAAAATCATGCAAACAAAATGATTTTGGAACAGAAAGGCCATTATTAGAAACTGGCTACTATAATCATGTTGGCACAGTCTATAATAAATGAGGTAGATGTGTGTTTATTACATATTCCCTTTCTTTGGTAAAACACAATAAAATAGAAAAACAATCCGGTGATCTATTAAATAGTATCAACTTTCAAGTGGATTTACAATAAAAATGATAAGAAATGAAATAAATGAGGTATAGACTGTATATATATAGAAAATAGAATAAAGAAAAAGAGATTGGCTTTCAAATGCAAGTGCATAGTTGAAAACTTCTTGAAAAGTAAATTCTATTCATAACAGAGAGGATGGTTGGAAATGTCTGTTTACAGCCTGTAAAATTTTCTTCTATTTTTTTTATTGTGACCAACTAATAATGTTCACGTCAAAATATAATTTAACCCCCACTGCCTTCTTAGACCTGTATAAACCACCCTGACTCACTTTTCTGTATACTAAACAACCTAATAAATTAATTAACGTTGAAAACCTTTACTGTATAACATGAGCTCAGGTGGTGGAAAATCGTTAATGGTCTCGACAAGTGTTCCCCAAATAACTCACTAATCAATGGAATATATTTGGTGGTTACCTCAGGCCAAAGCCAGACATAAATAAAGCAGAAATAATCATATCTGCTGATTTCATTAAATGGCTTATCTTGGTGATGATGACTTAATTTTACGAGTCTCCCAGTCCCATTTAAGATTGTGTGGATGACATCTTTGTTGGATATGACCTATACCACCAAAACAAAACATCACCCTCAGACATTTTTCCTTATAACAAGCAGTGATACACTAAGTAATGTTTCTCACTGACTATTTGATGCTCCAAGTCATGTGCTTTGTTTAAAATAAAAAATGAGCTTTTATTGCATAATTCTGATATTTTGCAATGGCATTAAACTTGTGATACTCAATAGTTGCTCTTATTCTCTTTGGTAATAGCCGGCAGTAGCTCTTGCTGTTGAATTCAAGAATTACTGATTCCTATGCCAAAAATTTAGGATCGGTAGGAAAGTGGAGATTGTTCGATTTATCCATGTGTCCAACAAGCAGGTTAGCACAACATTTGAAGAACATTCTGATGTGAAATGTCACACTATTCCTTGTTCCTGGCATGGCCGCACAGTATGTATAGTCCTGCCACACTTAACAACACGTCCTCAGGAGAAAATTAAAAGCTGTAACTTGCTGCATATGTAAATGTAACAGTTCAACTGTGTGCCCATAAGCTGTTGGTGCACAGCTTACCCATAAAGTCTTTCCTTTGTGTTTAATGGAAGCTTTGTAGATCATTGTGGGGGAAGGTTTGAAAAACTGTAGAAAGTGTAGATTAAAAAAGACACATGATGACCTAAAGATGCTGCCTTATCTGAAGATGGGGGAGTCGAGGGGGAGTTGTGAGGCACGCAGAGGGCTCAGGGGGAGATGGCTGGTCCATGTGAGGAGGTGCTGGAGGAAGAGGACGGTTGAATGTGGGTGCTGTTGCTCTTTCCCTGAGAGTTGTGTTGGCGATGAACTCGCTGGCTGCTTGGCATGAAACTAATGGCTGGTTTCTGGCCAAACAGGACCCCTGGAGTTAGCAGAGAAGTTTAAATTAGTGAAGTTTTAAAACATATAAACACAAGCATATAAACACTAAATCACCCCTATATATCAGAACTAGGTATGACTTACTTATTTTAATATATAATGCAATAGAAGTAACATTGCTGGTTTACTGGAAAAAACTGTATTTACGGTAAAACTATCATGCACTTCCACAATACTTAAAAAACATTTAGCATCACCCCCTCATCAAAGCAGTTTCCACAATTTCCCATTTGTGCAACGCTTGAGACATGAAATACATATTTGGAGCCAATATTTTCATTAACAAACTTCCTGCAAAAACCCCTATGGAACAGTATAGATGCTAACTAAACAATGGTAACATCTGATTTTATAGCAAAGACATCAACGTGTGTGTGGGACTAAGTGAAGGGTGCTGCTATAACTTATTGAATTTCCTCCTTACAATTACATCAGCAAACGGAGCTCTATTTACCTGTGTAGACAATCCCATTTATTTCTATTGACATGTTAATGCTGCTAATGCTACTGGTAGACAGGTTCAATGCAGTCTCTTGTTCATCATCTGTCGAGAAAGAAGCCAGAGAGTGAGGGAGAGAAAAATTCAATATGTGTATTTATAAACGGAAAACAGGAAGCAAAAGAAACATGCCACTAACTATCTGTGATAACTCCTCAGTGATAGGATGAGGAGGAGTTTATTAAGTGTTTAAAGAAGGAGGTACTGGCTACTGTCAGAAACCTGTCAACCTTTCAATGTCTTCACTGCAATAACAAATTTGTGTTACCAAAAAACATTGACACTTAACTTGACAGTGTAACACAGAAATGTCTGTAAAAATACCAGTTCAGCTATTGGAAGGACAGTTTTTTACTCTTATTTTTTACACTGGTTTTACAGTAGATATCCAGAACATTTAATTAACTCTGTCAATCACGAACTCTGTCACTAGGGTGCACTGAAATTATTAACATTAGACAAACAGCTTAACATTGATTATTTTTCTGACTTGTTTTCTGACTTGTCTGAAAATTCTGACTTCTTTCTTTACTTATGTGACTCTTATCATAGTATCATTACTATTATGTGGGATTATTTATTCATATTCACTGAGTACTTGGTTTTGTAAGTATAATGTCCCACACATACCATATGCCATTGGCAGATACACTGGATCCACTATTACAATATGGCAAATTACACATATCAAAATTCCTTTCTTTCTTATTAGAGACATTAACATCTTTTAACACATTGGGACACCCATTCCAAGGTTTATGATTTCCTGTCATTTTCAGACAGTCCTCTGCCCTCGACCCTAAACATTCCTCATCCACTGAAACATAGGACATTTGATTTCCTGTCACTGTTGTTTCAGGCTTAGTCATTGAAGGTTTGTATGGCACTATTATCTGTAACACTGCTTTGAAAAAATATGCATTGTACTATAAGTTTTAATCTATTTTAATCAATTAAAGAAATTTTTCTACTTTCTTTACAAAGTGTTGCTGTTTATCATCTTACACAAATGAAGTGCCTTGCAAAGTCTGTTAGGGGCTTTTAATTTGATTAATGTTACACCATTTCAAAATACCTAAGAACTTGTTTTCTCTTTTCCACTGACCTTTGTTGTTCAGTTTGACATTCATTGGTAAATGGGTTGCCATGGCGAAGAGATTCTGCTGCAATGCATGTTGCATTATTCTCTGCTGTTCCTCTGCCATAAGCATCGCTTTCTTTTCTGGTGGTTCTCCAGACTCAAGCTTCTTTCGCAGTCGCTCCAATGCAGCCGCCTGCATGGTAGTTGCGGCTGCAGCTGCGTTCTGTGAAGCAGCTGCTTGGGCTGCACTGTGGTGGCTGGCCAATGACACAGGGATGCTCAGCCTGTTGGTCAGACAGCTGGAGAGCACTGCGTCTTCTGTGAAGGAAGAAATCATCATGAGGTTTGTGTGTGACTCTGAAAGCTTTATATCTATATAAAAATTCATACTGTATATCTGAAACAGTGAAGTCCAAACTGTTTGCTGTTATATAATCTGTATTTTTTAAACAATCTATCTCACAAATAAATAAAAAATTATTTCAGATTTTGAACTATATATTCAAACTATATATTCTGACACCACTTTCAAATAAACTGAAAGTGGTTTTGAAAGTGCCAAGCAAGTTTTTCAATCTACTGACACACTGTAGCATGTCATCACTACAATTTAAGCAATTTCCCCCTGGGATTAAAACCCTCTGCAATGTGGGTTTAAATCCCCATTTAAAGCTGCATTGTAAACACTATAAATACTGTCAGATTTGATGGATCTTTGCTCTTTAAAGAGTTGCGTGACTTGTATTCCTCCATATGGGCACAATACATTATCATGAGCTTGTGTGCCTTTGTGTTTCATTGCTGTTTCTGTGTGATGCGGAAACTGGCAGAATGGCCAGGAGGAAGTCCTGCAAGCTGTTTCCTGTCTGTACTGCTGACCATTCAGTCCACAGTGGGGAGTAAGTGTCAGATGTGGCAGTGCTGCCTTGTGAGAGGCGTAAAAGACGTTTCTTATTGGTCTAGGTTGCAATTTAAAACTTAGGATAAAAAGTTAGTCTTGTAGCTAACCTGACTTTGAATTTAAAGGTGCTATATTTGGACATCAGCATTACCCAATAGCATTACCCAGAAAAATACTATTTCCAAATAGGTTTCTCAAACATCTGCTCTTTGATCGCAACACTCAAACTCAGATGCTCCAACAAACAGAGCAATAATATTTAGCATCACAGATTCAGTGTTTATACCTGTCAGGGACAGTAACCAATGAATGGCTCGCTTATAGGTACTGCACTGAATATTAAGCACATGAAGTTAATCACATTATTTTTAAGAAAAGACTGTAAAAAACATTTACACATACCTTTCTTGATAACAGGAGTCTGAGTCATGTGCCCACCATTTAGAGTGGGCATGCTAATGTGGGGCATCTGGAGTTTGGGGGAAGCCAGCAATGTAGGGGTGCCCACAGGGGAGTAGTTAAAGATGGTGGACCCATAACTCTGTCTCCGCCCTTCACGTCGGTTGCTGTCAATAGCTGCCTGAAGCTCCCCGGGAGAGCTTAAACCTCGCTTTTCACATTCATAAGGATAGAGGTACTTCATATACCTGAAGAGAAGACAATTCAGTGTACTACCATTTATAATCCGACACCATCTGTCCTATTATTAGCACTTATCTTCTAGCACAATCTAAAAACACTTTAAAATTACACTAGGCTATACTATCTAATCTGGAAAGGCATCTTGCTTAATAAGTTACCAGTCATGTATCATGTTGCATAATGTTGCAAATGTTGTAAATCTTACATAGTTTCAAACGTACATACTGTACATACTCATAGACCACCGAGGGAAGGTTTGAGTCTTCACATGCAATGACAGGTATTTTCAATGCATATCCATTTATTAAAAGGTGTGGCAGTTTTCCTCAGTTTAGTCAGTGCTTTATTCATAAACTAATGAAAATCTTAGTATTGCTAATTAGTTTTGCTAATATATCCTATATCCTATATATATATATATACATGATAATATCATATATTCTGTATTGTACGTGTTTCATAGTTTCACCTGTTTTCTGTTTTTAATTGTATTACATCTAAAGCGCTATTGAAACAATGCAATATTATAAAAAACAATGTAACTATAGAAATAAAGTTAAATTGAATGATCTCACTTACTGTGTTCGGAGGGTAAAAGCCGCGCTGGTGATGGAGGTAGGAAGGTTCAGGCCTTTGGTAATCTCACGCCACATTTTCTTATTGATGACTTCTACTAAACCTCCTTTTTCTGTGACAAGCTTGTAGAGTGTGTAGAGATCCAACACCTGCTTGGCCATGATAGGAATCCGATTCACAGGAGTCCCTGCAGGAGTGAGATGAAAAAGCACAACATCTAAAATCAATGCCATTAACTTAAGCTCATTGACGTGTCTCTCTGTCGTTTATAAGGTCAATCGGTGGGATATAAGTAAAACATCCGACAGCTTCCCACTCCATTTAGCAAAAATATCCCTTTTTGTTTTTTTCAAAGGTCTCCACTGTCTGTTCCCTCAGTGCTGAAAACTGATACCTGTGGCTTTCATTTTGCAGTTAAACTTTTTTTCTCAGTTAAATTTTGCAGTTAAAGCGTTTATTTGTGTTTACCCTAACAGTGCAATAAATAAGCAGTTGGTATTAATAAAAATCAATTGTTCCCATTATGTAAATGACAATAAGATATCTTTCTGCAGCAGGTAAAACATAGTGCTTGCAACACCAAGGTCATGGGTTTGATTCCCAGGGAAAAGTTTGTAGCGAAATGTATGGCTTAAATGTTTTTGCATATTCCTGTCAAATTCTGTCAGATAGGTAAAGGTTTTACTCAGATACTGAAAATATAACATAATCAGATTTAACCCGGGCCATAAAGCCCTGCACAGTAATTGGAGATAATAGTTTGGACTGTATAATATTTTGAAAGAAAACAGGAATGTAAAATGTCAACGCTCTCAGATACATTAAACTCCTCCACTCCTCAGTCCTTCGCCTGTTAACTTGCTGAATGAATAAAGCCCTGGTGAGAATTTGTGCTCATAATTTACCATTAAGTTGTAAGGTGTGAAGAGGATAAGCCTTTTGTGTGCATCTGAGACCGCCTGACCTCAAGATAATTAACCTGTATTTTGCCGATAGAGTTCTAGTGTGCCTATTGGAGTTGTCATAATGGCAATCAATACACAGAGAAATACAGAGGAAACAACAGCAAGAAGAGCCATACACTGACAAGAGCAAGAAAAGCAGAGCTATGGTGTATCAAGGCAAAAACATCATCAATTAAGACTAACTACAGCTTCATTTTACCTCTCTGGCATGGGAACTAAGAGACACTATTTAAACTAAAGATTCAACTACCCTTTCAATCTGATGTGATGCTGACAATATATCTAAAGCAGAACCAACACCCAAAAAAACTGACTGTTGTTTTCAGAACCCTAAGAGATACTGTGTTGATATTCATTTTTGTTACTCTAAGGCTATATGATTGAACTATTTGATTTGTACATTAATGTAACCAAGTTGATTCATTTATTAATTACAACAAATAATTATTGTAACATCATACAGTGTATGATATTCTCATTTAGCATACAAAACAGCATACAAAAAACAACAAGTCCCTTAACTGAGCATGTTTTTCCCCTCAAAACCCTCCTCCTTACACACAACGGACCTAATAATGCTAATAAAAGTTAATTGCACAAATAACAATTTATTCTCATGCACAAAAGGCCAAACTAAATGAGGCTCAGGCAATAAATAATATCAGGCAATAAATGTCTGGTCTTCCGAAGCATGAAATGAAGGGTTTATTTGTAAAAGGTAGAAAAATCATTATTAACGTGTATATTTTGCTATCAGTAATGAGAATTTATTACCGTCAGTCATAAAACAACTACTTGCTTTTGCAGGAACTCTAACTTCTAATCCAAAAAACAAACTGTAATGGCAAACTGTAACACTAAAACATTCAGTTGAGACAATTCAAACTAAAAACACCCTGTTGTATTAACTGTACTAAATAAGAAATACCAAAACGTGATACTTTGACTTTTTATATTGAGCAGAAAGGCTTTTTCAAATGGACTGTACTCTGACAGTGCCTGACTAGCACTTATACAAAAGAGGTAAATTAAAGGCAAACTGAAACCATGGGAGAAGCTATGAATCAAAAGACTTATTCTTCCCAAAGTCACTCAGCTCCCCTTTCATCCTCCTCATCAGTATTTCAAGTAACTATGCGAGTATCAACTATTGACTAAAAAAAGAGTAAAAAAAGTATTGAGTAAAAAAAGCGCTGATGTTGTTCTAGATTTAATCAATTTATTGTTGCTCCCCTGTGGAAACCATGACTCAAAGTGGGAATTTATCAGTTTACAATGGGCAGCAACATCTGTATTGTTTCCACTGCTTAAAAACCAGGGGCAGTAAATGAGCAGATCACTCCAAGAGGCTTCAATGATGGACATATGTATTCTTAAAGAGGCACCAAGGCAACTTAAAAGCAAACATACACTTAACTTAGATTTTTAACTCATTTCTCTATATCTAATGGGACAAATTCATTTTACTGTCATAAATTTGACTAATTTTACATTTAACCATTTTACTACCAAAACCATTGTATGTTTTTGAAAACTTTCATGAGAATTTTTATATGACGTTGTCATTCTAACAGAGGTAGCCTATAATTTGCTCTCCCAGCAAGTTTAATTTACAGGTTTTAAACAGCTGGTTATAAATAGTTATCTTTATAAATCTGCATTCTGTGAGCAGAGCCCAAGTGCAGAACTGTTTGTGTTGAACTGCAAAATCACCAATTTGTAGCCAGAATACATCCATCTCAATACACAGAGAAGTGTTTGTATTTAACAAGTTATGATTAACCTACAGAAACGTTAGCTCAACAGACAGCTGTTCAACAGGCAATCCATTAAAACCTTTTTAAAGCACAGTCTTTCAACTTCTTTACATACACTGTGCTTTATATTTATTCATTTATTTCTCTTATACTTATTATTATATTTATTTTGCATCCCAGGGCACTTTCTCTTGTTAAAAGTATTCACTAAGCAGTATAAGGGTTTATAAGCTTAGTTAAAGTGAATTTAACATTGGCTCAACAATTAGTGATCAGTGTTTATAATTTTGAAAACCTTGTAAGAAAACCTTTTTAAAAACTTTCCACAAGACTTGTTGTGGAAAAGCACATTCTGTGACACACAGACAAAAATTACAGCTATTAACAGACACACCTGGAATGTCTGTATGGAATTTACATTGCAGTTCAAAAATGTACACTTTTGCCTGTGTACATTTCTCTTTGCCTGGTTGAAACAAATGCTCTAAATTTGAACTTACACTCACTAACATAAAGGCAGGTGAATCATTTGCATCCTGTCATTCTCCTCATTTAATCCACAATCAAAATAAGGCTGTTACTCACTCAAGTTAATTCAAATGGTAAAGAAAGCAGGACCGATGGAGAAAAACAGACATAACAAACAGGACATGTCTAATTATAAGTAACTGCCAGAACAAATACAGTCTGTTACTGGTTGTCAAACTGTCAGAGAGCTCCAATTCCACAATATTTGTGAGAAAAGCTTTTAATAAGAGCTGTAACATGATCTCATCTGTTTATCTTCCCATCTCTGATTGCAACACTGCAATAATCTAACTCAATATCAATCTGCATTGAAATGTTTATAACGAGTCTTATAATGACTTATAATAAGTCACATGTAGTTTGTAACATAATCCACTCCTTATTTCAAACAAGAAAAACACTGTGTTTCTATATTTCACAAACTAAAGAGCTTTCAGTATTAACAGTCAGCATTTATAATGATCACCTGTCACTGTTAAAGCACACACAGTACCTGAGTGACAGAAAATAGACCTGGGGCATAACAAGTATGAAATGCAACCAAGACAACATCACTGTAAAGCTCATGTGTCATTACTCACTGTAGTCACACTTTTGTTAGTATTACTACTGTTACTCTGACTTCAACTTCTAAGAAAATAAACATGCACAAGCCATTGCTGTTATAACTATGAGCAATGCTAAGGTTGAGCTTTGTTTTGTTTATACTGAGTTGTCATGCCTAGTTATATATAATATTTGCAATTGTACTTTATCTCAATCTATACTTATCTATTTATCTCTTTTTATATCTACTTAAATATTTGTCTCAAGCTATACTTTGACAACTGACATTAGGTTCCATATTATAGCTTCCCCTTGGGTGGAAGCATGTTTACATTATGGCTCAGACAAGATGGAGACTTTTATTCTGTTCTGTGGATACACAGAAGACTGTGTATTGACTGTGGTTATGATCCATATATTTTTTAAAGACATAACTCTAAAAACACAGGAAAACAAGGAGGGAAAACAAAACAAAAGCCTGACTGAGGAGTTATTAGCATTTTTTTTTTAATTTAAAATATAATTCTATTCTATTCGTGCTGTCTCTCACACTGTATGATAACACAGCTATGAAAAACACATGGTCATTTGATCCCATGAAGACTTCACTGACATCCCAACAGTAAAACAAGCACTGCAGGTAACATACATTATGTGCCTTCCTGAAATGCCTCCTGACCAATTGGATTACAGAACTGGAATG
>JBAJNP010012506.1:0-13327 GCA_036877545.1 Yasuhikotakia modesta | reverse complement strand
GCGACTTCAAGGTATACATTTTTATCAGGACTTGTGTTCCCTGGGAACAAACCCACAATCTTTGTGCTGCTAACACAATGCTCTACCAGTTGAGCTACAGAAACACATGTTGCACCTTCAGTCTATAGTTGCTTCCCATACAGGGTTTTCTGAGGTAGTCCTCAGGTTTTGCTATTCATGGTGACAGAAATAAATTCTGTTTGGGCAAAAGCATCTTTGTTTGCAGATAACACAGTATATTTGATGCTATAGAAGAAGCACAACATGTTCTCTAGTAGAAGAAACTGCACAAAAGGTGTTGGGGTTTGTTGTTGCGTGTAAAAAGAAAGTTTGTCAAGAAGAAAGAAACCCCACTTTGAGGCCATCTAAGCCTGCCAGGCACAAAATTGGCAGAAATATTTAAGTATTTATGTTAAGTATTTGAGTAAATAATTTTCATTATTTCATTACAGTAAATCATCATTTTTGGATGTGGTGTTGTTATCTTAACTGCCATAAAATTTATATTCTGTTGCATATGATCTGAAAGAAGTTCTAGCTAGACATTCATGTAAATTCAGGGCATGGTTTAGCTGGTTTGTGATTGGTTAATGCAGCGTTTCACGTAGAGATATTGTTGAAGTTCTGAAGTGTTGTAACTGTTTATTGGAATTGCCCTTCAGCATAGTTAGTGCAGCCACGTTAGCAAAAGAGATTCATAGAGAGACCAACTACATTTCTATAGATTGGAAATGTGACCCTAAATTGCAAAGCTGTATTACAGATGCCCCTGTAGCAGTTATGTGAAAGTTGAATTATTCATATACAAAGCAGGCTCACCGTAGGCCTGAGCCTGTTTCTGCCCAGAAGGAAGTATTCAAGGCTAAGAGATGAGCTAAAGGAAACTCCTGATGTATTGTGATACAAAGTAATTTATGTCATCTGTCTTGTGGGAGGACATTTATATGTCCAAATGGCCCCCGAACATCCTGCCATCCTGTTAGCTTGAGGGAGAAGGAAACTGTGAAACTCGGCTCTGGAAGTAGACTTTGTATGTCTACATGGCTCCATAAATGTCACTGCATATGTGCTGGCCTGAAAGTGTGTTAGAGAGCTGGATGCTATTCAGTATGTCCCTTTTGATGTGCCTCCAGCGGTTGTGGATACTTCGCTCTCTTTCTGTATTTGTCCTTAAGTCATTCCTTCAGCTTCTGCCCCATCATGCTGTCCAGAATGGGAGGGTCTTACTTTAATAGTCCTTGATGATGGCGTGGATCAGCACAGCTGTGCATGTCTGCATATGATGAGCTGCAGGTGGAGACATTCAACGGATGATCACCTTCCTGTCCTCTTTCTGGCTGTGTCTTAAACTTAATGCAGCTGCTTTGCTGCCTTGTTGCTCATGAATTTCAAATTTCAAAACAGACAGTGACAAAACAATGACAAAACAGGCAGTGTTACATTAATAAATAAATACACTCCTTTTAAGCACTCCAGATGTCATTTTTGGTCATTGAGCGCACAGGATTGTGGGATTTCTTGAGAAGCATACTACGTTCAAATCTATGAAGACATTGTAGTAGACAGGATGTTATGTAAATGGATGTTATGAGGATGTTTCTTGTTGTGTTCTTTCTCCCATGCACTGCCGGAGAGGACAGCAACATTTATTTCTTTATCTGGTCTTGAGTCATTTTATTGTGAAAATCCTCCTGGCTATTTGGTTTCTCTTTTAAACACTTTTCTAATAAACAAGGGGTGTGTGGGAAGGGCCGATATTGAATGCAGGGATAGATGGAGCAGTTCTGCTGTGCTTATGAAGATGTTAAGAAAGAGACGGTCAGAAGAGGAGGAGTGATTTATTAAGTGTCCTTCCTGTTACCTGCCCTTTGAGGCCACGGGGCCCGTAGAGGTGAGGAGTGGAGGAGAGATGTGTGTCAGATGCCTATAATACAGGCCCAAAGCAGCAGCCCAAGATTAATGAATCCTCAAATGAGAGTGCCGGTCAGTCATGAGACTATGCTGGCACAGAATCTCTTGAAATGTCTGTGCTCATCTGCTTCTGGACCGCAACCATCTGTAACAAATGAATAGCCTTCGAAAGGACGTGGTGTATGAGTCCAATATTTTCACCCTGACTGAAGTGCAAAGAGATCTTTCCATGTGAAGAAAAGGTCAAAACCTTCTTTGCTCACCTTGAAAAATAACTATATATGCTATTGCAACATGGGTAGTGTTACTGACAAAATTAAGACAATTTTCATCAGTGAAATTTCTGTGCAATTTTAGTCTGACTAAAATAATTAATTTAGTCAGATTAAAATATGGTTAAAATAAATAATAATACAGACATGTATAGAATTGAATAGAATAACTGATGTGAAAAGATGTGACACTAAATAAGTGATAATTGAAAACTAAATAAATTATATTTAGCACACGTTACTTTTCACAGCTTTAATGAGTGTCTGTTTAATTAATCATTGAACTATTGAATTAATCACTATCATGTCCAGAATGAGACTGTGTGGTTATAATGATAGATGGAGAGTAATTATGGCCATAGCAAGATGTTGTCAATAAACACTTATCACATGTATATTCACACACGTGACACAATTTACAAGATCATCTGTGTTAGAAGTGAGTTTTATCACAGGGTGTGTTAGTCATTTCTGGGACCTGTCCCAATATGACCTTTATTTGATGCTGCCCTGACATTGCTTGTTGTTTTCACAATGGCTGCTCGAGTCACCTGGGAAACATTTGCGGTTGTCAACAACTCTCTTTGAAACTTTTTAGGGCAAATTCGTAGCAATGTCTCTTGCTTTGTTTCAGGTCAGTATTGCCAAACTTTTTGCTTGTCATGAACACCAAGCAATGTAGCGAACATTTCTATGAACTTTATACTGCATGTGTGTAACATTAAAGAGGTGGTTTTGCCAGTTGTTCTGTATTTAGTTATATCTTTGGAGGATGGTACACAATTACAGTCTGACAGTTTTACCTATTTTTAGAAAAAATAAAAGTCATTTTTTGTTTTGTTTATTGTTATTTTCTTTCATTTCTGAGTGGTAGGGGCTGTTGGTATTTTAGTACAGTAATGTGCTGCACGTGTAATCTGTTATTCTGTCTATAGAGGTCCTCTTAGCTCTGACTACTGGTTACATCAGAGTCATCAGTGATTTTAGGCATTTATTTATTCATTCACTGTACAAATGATGCCCTTTTTGTGGAATGCTGCAGACCTTTGAAAATTTGAGGAACATCTACAGCACCAATGTTCTCTTTTGCCAAATCTTTGAAAACTGCTGTAAATGGCAAGGGGAAAAATTCAGTGCCTGGGAGGGACTACAGTGTGTTGCCGTGGAGCTATACCAAGCAAAAACATTGTTGTCTAGGCATGAGAACTAAGCATGTAACAATATACCTACGCCTATGGCTCATTGCATGGCACCAGCCCACTAGATTTTTTATTTAACTTTTTTATTTAATGTCATACTATAAATTATTATACTATACTCACTTGTTTCCTACCACAGTGTGCTGCAGTCACATTTAGTTATATTTATAGTTGTTTTTGGAATATACTTGCAGAAAAATGCTTTTTATAACTACTTAGCAGTTAGTTGTCAACGCACAGCATAGTTTGTTAAAAATCAGCATTTTAAATTGTATTTATGAAGTACAGAAAAGCAGCTTACAGTATGTAGCTTTGGTTTGATTCTTTATTCATTCTCATTTAAACACAAGAGTGCTATCTGCATTTTTTAAATTTTTTTTATATTTTTTAAATTTTCCACACGAAGGATGGATTTTTTGTCACCCATGGGTGTAAAATGGGTTCCTATGTTGTTTAGTGTCTTCTGAAAAATTAGTGCCATGATAAGGATTGACAGTAAGTTAAAGCACAGGTCAGCCTGTTTGGCTGACAGTAACATGTTTTGAACACAAAGTACGAAGGAAAAAAGAAACTTAAACATTAAAACAGTACTTACATTTCTATTTGGGTTACCAGATATATGAATCTGTGAGATTCTGTATTTGATGTAATTCTAAAGGTTTTCTGGCTTGGAAACACACACCTTACCAAAATAGTAAAATTAATATTGGTGTAGCTGTTCATGCCGCCCTGTGGAAAACATTAAAGTTCAAAAATATATAAAAATAGTTTTGTTGAGTCACATCATGTAATTATGAACAGGCTTTCTTTTAAAGCTGAAACTTTTAGCGCAAACTTTTAAGCTGAAAACATAACATCACTCTTAATTCTAGTTCACAGTTAGCTCACAGTTCATTTGGATTAGATAACTCACAGGGCTGTTATCAGAATGCAATTTTTTTAATTGCATTCTTTCTTTTCTCGATTTTTGAACGTCAAATTTTTTTCTTGTTCTTGTCTCTTAGTTATGCTTTCACTGTCTCAAATTTTTTGTGGTCTAACGGATGAATCTTACACGAGCTCCAACCACTTAAAAGCTAGTCACATGTTCCGGCCGCCTCCCACGGGAACATGACAGAAACGCTACGAATGACTCAGTCCAATTCTGCTTTCCCAGAGAATGTCAGTGTCCTTTAAATAAGCAGAACATCAGTGCTATAAGTAAACAGACTGTATTCTAAAGGTATTTAAAAGAGCTAAGCTTTTTAAAAAACGCATTATTTGTAGGTTTGTTTATGCCTACAAGAGTAATACTTTGGGCCGTGTTGATGCCATATCGTAGGGAAGCAGCAAACGTGTAGTAAACTAGTCTAATCTCCTAAACAAAACTGGGTTTGTTAAACAGTTTAGGTATGAATAAATTATCATAATCAAATAAATGAACTTCAATACCATTATTATTGAAATGAAATCAATAATAATGGTAATAATAATGGTAGCAGTTATCTTCTGAAAGATTGTGTCATGCATTTAAATTTTTTGTAGTGTATGCATCAGTTTTCAGTAAATTAATTAGATTTTTATTAGATGGGATTCCCATAGACTGCCTAAAACTTTTATCTAATTCTTAAGTGGGAACCATCAAAGATTCCAAATTGGTGCTTCAGTAAATAACGAGCAGACATAATTGAAGTCCTAAATAAAATATTTCTCTGCAAAGGCCCGTTCCACACAAGTGCAAATGATAGTTTTGACTGAGTGTAGATTTCAGTATGTCACAACAGCAAAGTTTTAAGGGAGAGTGCACACAGAACATGTTTCTGGGGTATTTTTAACTACTGGCTAGTCGTTTTAACCCGTGTCCCACTGATTTTGTCAGCAGATCTTGACATGAGCGTTGTTTTTAAAGCAGTGTCATGTTAAAAATTTTTGACTTTTTACCTTTGTAAAAAAAAACTGTGTTCTTTCTTACCCGTTATGCTTAATTTAGCTATTCTTGAACGTTCCCTCACTCTTTGGTGCATCTGATCGTCCAATTGTTGTCATCCCAGTCAGCAACAGAGTTACACATAGACATATTAAACTGACAACACAAATGTAGCACTGGCCTGTTCAAGCAAGTGACCATTCTGTCAACAATCCCAGATCTCACTTACACTGGGCATGGGTCAGCCTTTCTATCTCGATCACAAAACCAACGACAAACCAAGTGACAAATAGAAGAAACACTAATGGTTGTCCCAGACTATGAGAACATTCATGCTTTAATTATCAAACTAGATTCCATGGCTTCATGTTTTGATGGTCAAAGGTTTTGAGGAGACCTCATTCTTCACCTTGCATGACCTAATCAGACCAGCAATGATTGTTTCAGGAAGTTCATAAGCATTGTTTCCATAGTCAGAGGTCAAAAGCCTGTGCAGACCTGTGCATGCATCTTTTTAGACTGTGAAATTGTTTCATTTTGGACCTCCCTCAGAAACCACCGGACTGTAAACTAAAGCAGAGTGGTTGTATAAGAGTTGTGGCACTGTTTCTCTTTTGTCTCTGTTGTTATGACAGTCTTTTTTTAAACGGCTTAGTGTTGCCCAATAATTTCAGGGTAAATTTCAAGAGATGTTTCTCTCATATTGTAAACAAACCTTTGCTTGTCTTAACACAAGTTTCTTAGTCCACAAACAGGCTTTGACCTTTAGGATCTGGCAACTCTTAAAGGTGAAATGTGTAATTTGTATAAATATGAGAATTCAATGGTAATATACAGAGACAACTATAAGTAGGCTATTAGTTGGTTGACTTACTGAAAAGTATAAACATTATGACTCTGTGGCACTATCAGAACTACTTAAGTTGGCCAGCATAGCAACAGTGTTTGGGTCTTTTTAAGTTTAGGGCTGTTAGGGCTGAAAGGTCTGTTTGGCTGACCAATGTTTGATAAGCCATTGTCCTGTGCTTTTCCCAAATTCTTATTAATTTTCATGAAATTTATTTTACTTTACTAAGGTAAAGTAGGTGAAACATACTAAGAATAATTTCCTGTCCATGTTATAATTTAGCATATTGAATGTTAGCATTTTCAGTGTTAGCCAACCCTGTAATGATTTTTACACAGTAATGGAGTTCTCACCTATGTCTCACCTTATTGGCTGCTTTGTGTCATTATTTTGTCAAAGGAAATGTAAGAAAATAGCTTCAGATTTAAAGACTTTTGAGTTGTAAGACTTTTGAGATATAAGAAAGTGATCCTAAACTTTGACTGATAGTTGTGGTTGGTGCTGTTCTGTGTCTTGATTACAAAAACCCCAGTTATTATCCATTCGTCTCAATCATTAATTGATAGACTTTTAATGCTGAAAGATATACTTCCAGCATGAGGTTCTGACAAGTAGGACACGCCCCTGTGCAGAAACGTCAAACAGAAACTGAAGACAAAGGGAGGGTTATTTTAGCATTGTAACAGTCTAGGGTGTCGGAATTGCAATGGAACAATAGTCATGTGAAAGCAAAAATATCCCATATAACTTAAACTGTACTGCATTTAGTTATATACACAGCAGTGGCTTGAAAACAACAATGTTAATGTCCTGGAGTGGCCAAGTTACAGTTCAGATCTCAATTCAGTTGAGAATTTACAGGCGTATTTGAAAAAGACTGTCTACTTAAAGTCTCCATTAAACCTGACTGAGTTTGAACAGGAAAAGAAGTAAATATTGTTGTGGCCATACAGTTCTCAATGGTGCATCACAAATACGTGGTGGTGAATGCTGATGCAAAACATTATTCAATGTTTATTTTAAATGCAAGGGTTGATCTTGAATGTTGATTGGTTGATAGTCATGCTGTATTTCTGATAAAGCACATCTGTGACCTCATTGAGCTACTAGTTGTAACATTGTTTAATACCCTTTTATACAATATTTGTTGTATATGTTAGGGCTATAGATTTTAATGAAGGTTTTAAACAAATGAAGGTTTTAAACAAAAATAAATTTGAATACACACTTGATTTTAATTTTTGGTAAATGTTTTATGTGGTCTCACTTAAATCCTTAAAATCCTAGCTTAAGGGAAAGGGGGTCCACCTATTAAAATGTTGTCCTGGGCCCTGTGAATTTTATTGACAGCCATGCAAATACTGTAACACATTACACTTCCTGTAGGTCAAAGTGGACCAACCTGAGTAGACCGTCATCTGTTCTTTTTAACGTACTGCACATCCATTGAGCTTTGGCCAGTTACGGAAGCTGCAGGAAGGCTCAGCTTCAAAGAGAGCAGCATTCCCTGTATCTGGGTCAAGCTTCTGTCCTCAGCTCACCTTCATGGTTTGCTRTGCATTTGCATKCCACCAGACTCTAAAACACACTTTCCCACCATCTCCAAAATGCGGCGCAGGTATRTGCAAAACGCAGGGGAACGTTCACAAGCCTATGTGACYGTCTGCTGTGCTGGGTTTGCATCTGAAATCTTTATCACTGCTTGCCTTGCAGCCGAAAAACCAGTTTTTAAATAAGGACATTACAAAGCTTAATAAACATTAAAAGGCCTCATTTGACGCAATCATTGCAAATGAAATGCAGTCATAGTGTGACCACATCCAAACTATCATCAGGATGTAAGGAACAAGAAATGTAATCTGACATCAAATCAAAACTTCAAACATCACCTGTTGCATATGGCTTTTGTTCACAGCGGTATCAATATCACAACCCTTAGGTGTCCTCAGTAAAGGGCGGCAAGACTTCTTCTCTTGGCTGATTTTACACAGTACGTCTCAGGTGATTATAACCTGAGTGAAGTAATTTTGTTTGAATATTAGATTTTCAGTTGGGTTCGTCTGTTCTTTGTTTGAAGCAGCATGCCATGGTTTCTCTCACAGTTTATTTTGAAAAGCAAGATTGTCCCACTTTTGCAGAAATAGGTGGTTTATGTGGTTGGAAAAGAATTATTGTAAGAGGGTTTAGTTTGAGAATTGGAACTGTTCGTTTTGTGGCCTACACTACTTCGGTTGGGTGATTGTTCAGTACAAATATTTTCCAAGATACACATACATATATACATGTTTCTCCAAACAAAAGTAGTTTGTAAGAAGGTTAAATATTTTGCTTGTCAGTGTCATGTTTCCATAGGAAATATCAAGTAACTTTAATTATGCAGTGAGTTTTTTTGTTTATCCTTAACATGGATAATGTATTTAAAATGAATCATATGAAGATGTGAAATACCCTTTAGATCTATGAGGAAAGTAGACAAAAAGTAATGGGAATCAAACAGATTCAAACCTGTGTCCCCATTAACACAGCGCATACTGTATGTATCATAACATACTGTATGTATCACAACTTTACTGTTTTTATTCCTTATTTTACCTTTTGGCACATGAGAAAAAATAGAGTGGGTGTAAAAAATAAAAAAAATAAGTGATGAAAGTTGAGTAACTGTAATGGATTGTAAATGCATATACTGTAATGTTATTTTACAAAAAGTGTCCAAAAGTGAAATCACTTCAGTCCATGTACTGAAAACAGGGCCAGTGTTGGCAGTGTAGGCCTGAAAAAAAGTTTAGTTACATCTCAACTGATACATAACTCGACTGGTAGAGCTTTAGGGTCCACAGAACACATACTGATAAAATGTATGTCTTAAATGAAGTATTGCTTTGAGTAAAGTGTCTGACAAATTGATGATTTGGGCCACATAATGGAGGAAGGTTGATCACACATGACAGGATATGGGCTGAGGGCAGAGCTGTAATATTATCTCATGCAGGTAAAAGTACAAACCAACAATAACTTCAAATTTGATATTTTTTTTCAGTATGGGCTGTTGTCCTAAACTGGCATATGAGAAAATGTGTAGTCCTACTTTCTGAAACATATTTGAATTTAAGTAATATTTAAATGGTACATTATCTTCCAGAGCTTTCCACAAAATACTGTTAGCAATGTTTGTATAATATTGTAGATGTTGACCAATAAAATGAGAAACCAGACTGACTTGCTTGTGTCTTTCAGTTAAATGTAAATTCATGTTTATTTTTCCTTTCACATTTGAAGTCTTATGGAAAGTCATGTTTTATTCATAAATTCATAATGTTTTCTTCCACTATTAAGTGTATAGTAATCTTAGCTCTGTTTAACATATTTGACCATATTTAAATTTGTTCCACAGAAGACAACGAACAATATGTGTTCTGGTTTGGAAAACATTTACAACCCAGTCATTAAATAAAGTTATGACAATGTAACTCGCAAGTTGTTCATTTAAGCCTCTATTGACTGTTCCAATACTCCTTGATAATTCTTGCTTTTACTGCTTGCTCTGCAGTGAGTATCATACACTATAAACATACTTTACTCCAGTGTCAGGTTATGAAGTACACCATATTTTACTTTGTTCTGTCTTGTAATGTCAGCATAAATAATATTTTTCCCTTCTAAATGAGACACAGCGGCTTCTCTCCATTAAATAAGAACAGACACGGTCTCCTACCTTTTTTAAACTATCTTCTTTCTTAATCCAATAAATTTCCTTTTGCTTGTTTTGGTCCAGTATATTGCTGTTCTACAACTACAACAACATTTTAACACGTACCGAAGTTCTTAATAAATACTGGTGCTTGGAGTTTGTAATAAGAAAAATGGATTGGAATAAGAAAAACTAAACATTGTTTTGGGCCATATCCTTTGTATTTTAGACATTTCAGTGTGGCCTTTGTAGAGTAAGGCATTATTCCACTGTTGGCCGAGTTTGACATGGTTGGTCCACAAAGTTTACCTTGGTTTTGCCAAGCAGGACATAGGGCACGGTTCTTGCTCACATCTTTGTTGAACAACATTTCTGTGAGCCAATCAGATGTTAGGACTAGAGTTAAGGTTAGGGCTTCGTTTCTTGACAGGAATAATGTTCTTGCACCAACAAAAGATGTTGATCCAGGAACACATTATGCTTGGCAAAATAAAGGTCGCTGGTGCAGAAAAAAGAATCCCAGCACCTAATTGGTCATTTGAATGGGACGTTCTCTGAAGTAATTAGAGGCTGCACAGCTCTACATCAACTGCTGATGAAGCGAGCCGTCCTCTGGGTTCCATCTCATTTTGTTTTTTCACTCTCAGACATACACAAGCACATTTCAGTGTTTTAGAGGGTCTTGGCTGCTTATCAACACTACTAACACACCTCTAATCTGCATTACATAGTACATTGTGCTGCCTCACAAACTGTAAATTAACCAGATCTGACACTCTCTGGTACTTGATATGGGAGTGTGCTAGACTGTTCCTGTCTTTGTAGGCTTACAGACTAGAATATGCTCTATTTGGCCATTTAGTACCATAATGTGTTCTGAGGGAGGGAAGTTAGCTTAAAATCAAGCAGATATGAATTGGAACTCATAAACCGCCTTTCTGAAATTGTCATTGGTCAATAGATGCCTGCATCAATGGTCATCACTGGCTCTCATTGGTGTACAGGTTCTTGCATCAGAGCATTCTGAAAGTTTCAGTTTGCATGACAAACAAAGCATTTTTCTCTAAATTAACGGATTTGCAGTTTCTCTCACACAATGTAAACTTTATTGCGTAGGCGCCCCAATCGTCTGCTCTTCTGTAGATCTTAATTATTAAAGCATGGGAAAGAAGAAAACCACACGTTTTAATTTCCGCTTTGGCTACCAAATCCATTTATGCAGGCATAAATGAGGACCAACACACCCCATTGCAATAAACTGTGCCGATGTATCAGTTGCTTTCACTGTCACTCTCTCACATTTGTTGTTGCTACAACACAACTTTCTTTTTTCAATCCAATATTATTTTTCCCCTTCTCCACCTCAGTTTGACATTTATCACACTCTCCGATCCCAGGCCTTTTTTCTTTTTGCCAGCTACAGGGCTGAATAGAAGCCCACCTGTGTAAACATTAGGTAGATCCTGTCTGCGCTATGGCCTCTTGGATACATTTAGCCATTTTTGTTTTCTTGGGCACGTCGACTCAAGGAAGTTTGCTCGATAGAGGGGCTTCCCTGCCTGTCCCACGAGCAACATTTGTTTTGTTCCTTTTCTACTTTCAGATATACTTGCTGCATTGACTATTGTTACTTCATAGTCTTTAAGGTTCCCTCCAATAAATGTTGACGTTCATTTGAATAAGTATGATATATGTCCAACACTTTCTTCCAGTGTCTGTAGTTGCGCCCAATCAAATTCCACTTTATGTTGGAGCCAGATTGGCTCAAACCTTAACTGCCTGATCCATCTATAGAAGTGCATATTTAGGTCTTTTCCCCACAAATCTCATCAATAAATGACAGATTCTTTCATGAGTTTATACATATTTCTAGATTTGGCTGATGATGAGAGACTATGAGTTCTTTTAATACCTGTAATGTTGGATAGATTTGCAGTATAGAAGTCCATATGTTCAGCTGATTCCACTAATCTCAGAGGGTTTTAAGCAAACCTTTCCATCGTCAAATTAGCTTGAGCCTGACATATCGGAAGATGGACAGTCTTAAAATATGTAACATTATCAAATAATGTTTAGACAGTCAAAAAGAGCCAATGTTTCCTCACTCAGCACACCTTAAACTCACTCAGCGCATTATTTCACCAATGGTTCTGCATACAGCTGTACTCCAGTCCTCTATAAAGATCGAGCATTGTGCCAAAACACACACTTGCTGGCTCATACAAAATCATCCTAGTTTCTTGTTGGGTAGCGAGAGGTGAGAAGCTGTGAAGCACTTGATCAGGCTGAGGTTGGAGTTACTAAAGTTCTTCATTCCCAAATGAATTCATCTTAGGTCAACACAGGACTCTATGAGCCATTTGTACTGTCGTCGGTTTTAAAACAGAAGGCCCAAGAATGTGTGTGGTAAAGTGGATGTTTAAACAGTATAGCCTGACCTCAGGCTTTTGTTTGGGACTTGCAGGCCTCTCAAGATGTAATAGGAAGTATCGGTTGCTGTCTTGGGAAACCAAGGGTTGTCTGTCCAAAAAACTAAGCCAGGATAATTTTGAAACAAACTCAAGGGTTTATAATCAGAAGGCTTGCCTTTGTTTCTTAAAATATGCTTGTATTTATTTTTTTTACAAAAAAAGTTTACAAAAACATTATATGTTTTGTATACGCATTTTATTTTATCATTTTAAGCTTTTTTAATATTTATTATAAGCATGTATAATGTTTTACATTTACTGAAGACATCCAAATGTTGGATTGCATTTTCTACTAGGCAAATATTTAGGTATTCCTCACTGCGTTGGCACCCTGACAGATCACTGCTGCATTGATTTTAGCATCAATGCTTGTTTTTTGTTTCCAGACATAAGACTGGCTGACATGAGTAATAACAACAAACAGACATGTGTTCTCTATTTTCTATTTGTTCATTTTCTTTTTAGGTTAGGTTAGAGTAAAATGCCATGTGTCAGATGACCATGTTTTATTACCAAATAAAAATTTTAGCTTTTTGCTCAAACATTTTTTAACATATTTTCATTGTTTTATTACAACTTGGGTCATACAAAAGGTTTCAAGCCATTAAAATATTTTTTAGACCCTTAGTACACATGGGTGTAGTAAGTCTTCAAAGCAGAGTTATTTAGAAATATACATTTTTTGGGCAAAATGTACAAGTTTAAAAAGTCAAAAGAGAGAGAAATTTCACATTTGAAATTTGAAATGCTTTTTGCAAGATGGTTAAGGTACCATACAGAATTTAAGTAAAACTTTACAATATAGTTTGATTTGTTAACATTAGTTGACTCCCTTAGTTAACATGAAAAAGAAATTAACAGCATTTATTAATATTAATGTTAATGTCAGCATTTACTTTTCATAAAGTTAATATTAGTGTGCAATAAACTAACACAATTGGTCAATTATTAATTGTATTTGCAATAGTAACATTAACAAATAAATGCTGTGAAAACATAGTTGTTATTGTTAGTTCATGTTAATGACACC
>JBAJNP010012505.1:0-13327 GCA_036877545.1 Yasuhikotakia modesta | reverse complement strand
ACTAACACACAATACAAGCACCGCGCCGGCGCGCCGGGGGCGGGGCTAAACAGTGACGTCACAGGAAGCCACTACAGCAGACAACCTGACAGGCGGCGTCATTCACGTCCGCCTGCGGCGCGTGCCCGCGGCCCGTCTGCGCGCTCTCAGACTCGCACCGACTGATATATTTCCGCGCAGTAATGACGCTGATCGTTTAATATGAGGTTTGATCGCACGCGGGACTACAGACAGGTAAGAGACTGACAGACAGACTGGACGCATTGTCGTGTAATAGTCTTACAGCACAACAGTGTCAGTGAAGACGATACGCAGATTTGTCTGCTCCACTAAAACACAGTGTGGCTGTTGAATGTAATGTTTGTGTTGTTAAACTGCATGGTCAAAAATAAGAGCTTTGAGATTTGACATACAAGCCGCTTACATTGTATGTACATTAAAATACATTTTCATGGCATAACTTTATTTGCTACGAACGTATATTATGATATACGAGGGGCTTGTGTTGCTGTATTTAGACAGAATGAAACTAGCCAGACAGTGTGTTGTTATGTAATACTGGTACATATTTCATATGAATTAACTTGAACTTGTTTAAGATAATAAGCTATAAAGCACCAGAATCGTGATGTAACGACACATATAAAATATTGAAATATGAATCATGGCTCACAGGTTGTGTTTCGGCTGCCTGGTTACATGTTGAAATGTTGTGAGGTTTTACATTTGGCTGATATGACAGCGACGCAGACACGTGTAACTCTGTCTCTGTTTGATGGAATGAAAACATCTGTCCTGTAGAATCAGCTGCATAAGCGAAAAAATAAAAGTAACTTGTTAATGACCGTTTACGTCTAGGGAGACAAACTGGCAAACAAATTAAAGAGGATGTGTCACTTGAATGCCAATTTCTTACCCAAAAACATGTTCCAGTGAATAGATGATGTTTTAAAGGATCATGTCTCAGGACGGGTCTCAGTTCAGAACCCAAAGCAACCATGTGTTAGTCAGGGTTAAGTGCTACATTCACAAGGGTTTAATGTCAGCAGAACCAGGCTGTGTTTCAGCCCTGCCATCACCGTGGCGTTCCCGGCACCTCCGGCACAGAAATGCAGAGGTAAACAATGGCAGAACACTTCACTGTTAATACAGGTATCGCCAACCTGTCCTCTTCACACGAATGCTTCTCTCTGCGATACGCTTCAAGTCCCACTTGTTGGCTTTACAGAACACGTTCATGCAAACGCAAAAACAATGCTTAAACGTTTGCAGTGAAACGCTTTTCCAAATTCAGGTTTAAGACAGACCATAATATTTCACGCATGTAATATTACTGGCAATGTTAATGTAGTTTATGATTAGATGCTTTGCATTAATGCAAAAAACAAACTTTTCATCCTGAATCCTGTTTCAGCCATTAAACTGACACCAGGCTAATGGAGTAATTTCTTTTCCTCTCCTCTAGATTCTTACGTTTGGGCTGAAGTGAGACACGCCTGTTAATTGCAGCCCATTATTATAGATTTGGAGCCCCTGTATTAGTGATGCATTAGTGCCTCAGATCCACCGATCAGCAGAAACAAGTATGAATCCAACTGGTATCAAACTGAAGAAAATTGAATAAGAAAAGTAGAAGTGAAAGTCTCAGGAACCCACTGCAATGAAATGTCATTCTTACACTGCTCTCATTCCTGGCCCGTCCTCAAGAGCCATATGTGAAGACCCTATAGATACTGGCTTCCATATTGTACCGCGCTGTGATTAATCACAGCTATAAATGCTGTTGGTGACAGAGTGAATCTGAGCTGAAGGACTTGTGTGGGTTGTTTCAGGCTGATATATACTAAACAAACTGCCTTTATTGCTCCTTAAGGGGGGATCCTGGGAATTTATGTGCATGAATTAAAGCCCACCCACTTCAAAGTGGGTCAGTGTTGGGTTATCGTGTGTGTGGGATTTCATTGATCACAGAATGCTTTAGGTTCACAAATGTTCCTCTTCTAAATCTAACAGTAAGCTGCCCCCTCACACCCCCTGAAAGTTTTAGCCGGGTTGCATAACTCATTGGACTGTAGCCTCACATTCTAACACTCTCTCTCTCTCTCTCTCTCTCTCTCTCTCTCTGTGTCTCTCTCTCTGTCTCTCTCTCTCTCTCTCTCTTTGTCTCTCTCTCTCTGTGTCTCTCTCTCTCTGTCTCTCTCTCTTTGTCTCTCTCTCTCTCTCTCTCTTTGTGTCTCTCTCTCTCTCAAGATGTGTAGTTACTCCAACAGAGTCAAGTGACATAACACAAGCCCTCATTTATAATGTGTATTTCTGATGATAATGGCCGCCCCGGGGTCTCATGTTCAGCTGAGAACCGGAGCAGGAAATGGCAGATGTGATAAATCTCATTCAACATTGCTTAGCAGATTCGTTCAGGTAGCTGCTGTTTGCTGAGCTGATTTAGCAGATGTTGAGATGACGGCAGATTTTCTTAACATTCATGCCTGTTTAATTTGGTGTTAAGTTAGATAGTCTGTCTTACAATAATTTCACAACCTGTTTTATAATATCATGAGACAATCTGTGGTTACATAATCTCTCCACTGTAATTATTACTGCAGCTTCTGTTAAAAACAAATATGAAGTGTTTAAGTGTCTTAATCTTAAGTGTTTAAAGTGTCTTTAAGTGGTTTAAGTTCATCACATGAGTGAAACTGCCCTTACAGAACGAAAGCGGTAGAAAGTGTGTGTGAAGGGAGCCAATAGCGTCTGTGGCTGTAGGAAGCAGTAGAAAGCGTGTGTGAAGGATGGATGTCCGCATGCTTTTGGCTACAGATTTTTGAAAATATAAGAAGATAACACAGGGGCCTTAAGAGTTTTAAAAAATGTGAACTCTGTTGAACCTGACAATAGAAGCAATTTTTCATTATAAAAATAATAATTGTAATTGTGTTAATGCCACACAGCAGTTTTGTATTTTGCAGTTGTTGGAAACTAGAATGAGGTTAGTTGTACTATTATAAAAATAGCATAAATGAAAGCATTTCGTCCATGTGCTTGAATCAGTCGATAAAACCACTGTTTGTTCAGATAATGCAGATATCAGCAGAGGATGAAAGCGTTCACCAGAGAATCAACAGAAGGCAGCTATCAGAGGCCTGCAGCACAGCTCTCAAACACTCACTGGCAGTAATCTGTGTGTTTATGTCCACAAATTGAAAAGTAAGCAGTGTTTCTTCAGCTTCACACTCAATGGCGCAGCAACCAGCAGATCTTTGAGTGCGGTGTGTGACGTTCTGTCCTGCGTGGAGCAGTACAGCTGTTGTTCCCCCCTCTATTTCTAAGTTACAGTCCAGACCCCCAACACGAGTGAAACACCACACCAGTCCAAATGGACCGAAGAGATTTTGTCATATCTGAGAACAGATCTGAGACATGACTCCTATGATATGTGATTTTGTATTATGACATCATCAGAGATGTGTCATCTGTCTGTCTGCCTGTCTGTCTGTCTGTCCATCTCAACAGACATGGTATTAGATTGGAATGTTTTATCCAGCAGTGTGAGTGTGTTCTGGTAACATTCATCTTAACACATGCAAGACCACAATGAAGTTCCTTTGTCCTAAAATACATGAATGTGTTTCAGTTCCTGAGTGTGTGTGGCTATAAATGTGGGGAGTGAGTGTTTTTAACAGGCTACACATGAAAGCAGCTTCTCTGTGTTGTCAGTGGTAGAGATTTGTGTGTTTTATCGACTGCAGATCAATAGTGGAGGGTTGGAAATGACAGAGAAGATGATAAGCGGCCGCTGGATGATTTGTGTGTTTCTGCTGGGATCCGTCGCAGAGGTGAATAAAAACACAACATCAGTATTTGACACAGCACAACTTTACAATATTTCACATTTAAGATTCCTTTGAATATACAATGCAGATCAGCGTAAAAATATGAATGATAGGTTTATAGAGAGACGGTTTTAAATTGGGTGTTTATAGCCCAATTGCTAGATGATCATTTATTTCACATTAATTATTAATAAGTAAACATACAAAATAAGGCTATTGCTTGGGCCATTTAAAATGAGCTTTTATTTTACATTGTCCAGACAGGGAAAATGACTTTTCTAATGTGTCTGCTGTATGTAGCCGATTGTTGTAGCCAGTCCTGAGGTGAATGACAGTCAACAGCAATATCCTCAGAACGTTTATCATGACATCAGTGTCACCAGAAACAAGATTGTGACAGCACAGTTCGAATGCTATCAGAAGATCTTGAAAGACACTGAAGACCAGAAAGGTAAGTACACGCTCATAGGAAGTACACGCTTCCAGTATATTACAGTATTGACGGGATGGGTTAAACCTGGGTTAACATCTTAGCTTGTTCCTGGACAAACAATCCTAACCAGTGGCCCATGTCTGGTTCTGGAGTTCTGTTTGATAAGAATGGCTGTAGAAATAACACGGTAGCAGCTTTAAAATGGTCACATATAACCACACAGCCTTTCTTTCATCTGCTTTTAACAGCAAGCAGCTCAGTGACTGAAATATGAATACAAGCCATGAAGTTTCTCAGCATCTCCTCGTGTGACGTTTGTTTTTTGTCATCCTTATTAAAGCAGGAACACAGAGTGCCTCAGGGTAGCTCATAATCATTGAGTTAAGAGCAGTGCTTCAACATGGTCCTGTTGGGTGACGGGAGAAACCAATTAAACCTTTGGGTTTTTTAACTCTAGCTGGCCCAGTGTGCAACAGAACCTGGGATGGATGGCTGTGCTGGGAGGACACAGAGGCTGGGGTCACATCTGAACAACACTGTCCTGACTATTTCCAAGACTTTGACCCAACAGGTGAATATTGTCATCTTCTGTCTAAGGTTTAAGCGATTTCCTCCCACTTTCATGCTCATGAAATTAGCTTTTGTCACTCCGTTGTCTCCTCACTGTCAACTCAAAATCTAATTGGCCTTTAAATCTTTGATGAAAGGAAAATTCTCTGCTCCACTGGAAGTTGGAGGTGTGCATGTGTTCTGAATATTTAACTCTTTTGCGTCACAATCTGAAGAGATGAAAGACGAGCCATACTTTTGAATTGCATAAAGTGAGAGATGAGAAATGAAATAGATTTTTACCACTTAAATAATTTCTGACAGCACTTTTGGAAAGTTCCTAGAAATTAAATATCATTTTTGCATTTTTAATTATTTTTAAGTCATTTGGTGTCATTAAGTTTTTTAATCATGTGCACAAAAAAGGTTTAAAATATGTGTAGGAAGTGTATCTGTAGCTGATCTGTAGGACCTGAACTTTAGACTCTTGTGCTGGAGCTTTGGGTTGATGCATCGATAGGGACACCCACTGTTTTATGTTTCCTGTGCAGAAATGGTCACTAAAATATGCACAGAGAGTGGACACTGGTTCCTGCATCCTGAGAGCAACAGAACGTGGACAAATTTCACCAGATGTAACCAGCACACTCATGAGGGACGCAGGGTATGAACATAAACACTGTCTTCATGTCAATGTCTTTAAACAGGCCTGTGGCGTGATCTCATGAATCTGTTCTCTGTTGTCTTGCAGACGGCGATGAACTTGTTCTACTTGGCATTAATAGGTCATGGACTCTCCCTGACATCTTTGTTTATCTCACTTGCTATATTCTTTCATTTTAAGTAAGCATTTTTTTTTACTCATTTCTCCAGCTAGTTGTCATGGGTTTAACAATCGTTTCTGGTTGTTTCGTTGCTCCTGCAGGAGTTTGAGCTGTCAGAGAATAACGCTGCACAAAAACCTCTTCTTTTCCTTTGTGTTAAACTCCATTATCACCATCATCTGGCTAACAGCAGTGGCGAACAACCAAGCGCTAGTTCAGCAAAATCCAGTGAGTATCTGGTAGTGATTTAAAGGAAAACGACACCCTATAAATCATGATAATGTCATGGTTCTGCACTCAGGAACGCAGGACTTTTGGAACAAAAAAAGGTTGAGTTTAAATTCATGGTTTACAGTTTTTTTCCCCATTTGAAGCTTAACAGCCTCACTAACTATGATTATATAATAGTACAGAGTATCACAACAGCTGTATAATGATTCTTTTATACTATGGTGTTGTGTTGAAGAGTTTGGAACGACGTAAAGACAGCAGATTGTTTATTTTGGGTCCACTGTATCTTTAAACATTGAAAGGAACAGTTGACATCACCCACCATCAATCCGCTGTTCTAACAGATCAGCTGTAAGGTGTCGCAGTTCATCCATCTCTACATCTTCGGCTGTAATTACTTCTGGATGTTGTGTGAGGGTGTGTATCTGCACACACTCATCGTGGTGGCCGTGTTTGCTGAGAAGCAGCATTTAATGTGGTACTACCTGCTGGGATGGGGTGAGTTTACTAACACATAAGCTTTCAGTGTTATATTTTTATTAGTTTATTAGAACGTCTAACGTTCACCTTCATTTTGCTTTTGATTAATAGGCTTCCCTCTAATACCAGCTACGATACATGCTGTAGCCAGAAGTTATTACTACAATGATAAGTGAGTGCACCTGAGTACTTTACCTCCAGATTACAAATGGAATTGTTATGCTAATGTGGGAATTTGTCATTTGTGTTCCAAACTATGTTTCAAAACATGGAAATCCTTTTCATGAGACGCTTTCCTGAATCCACGTGATTTACAGTAATTAATGTTAAACTAATACTGTTTAGATAATCCGTTTTAATCCACAGTTGTTGGATCAGCTCAAATACATCTCTGTTATACATCATTCATGGCCCGATCTGTGCAGCACTGTTGGTAAGATGCACCTTCTGTAACCTCCGCTGTTGAAGTGTTGTACACATTCCAGACTGCTGGATGAAGTTTCTCCTCAGGTGAATTTGTTCTTTCTGCTGAACATCGTCCGGGTTCTCATCACCAAACTGAAAGTAACTCATCAGGCAGAGTCCAGTCTGTACATGAAAGCCGTGCGCGCGACGCTCATTCTGGTTCCTCTACTGGGCATCCAGTATGTTCTGCTCCCATACAAACCCAGTGGCCGAGTTTCTGCAGAAATCTACGACTACATCATGCATATTCTAATGCATTATCAGGTAACACTGTGACAAACACTTATTCTAGCACTTCATTTATGTGACTGACTGATTGCTTGTCATACATTTAACAGACACTTTTTATCTAAAGGTTATAGTCAGGGTAGTCAGTCTATGTAGATACAGTGTGTTGGCAGTTTTGGTTCCTTTGAGCAGGAAGGACCTAATAACATAACTGTCTGTTGTAAAGTGAGAAGCTTTAGTGTGAATCTACACAATAAATAATGGCACAATACAAGCACCAGAGCACTGCGCTGAGCACGCCGGAGCACTGCACTGAGCACATGCTGAGTTGTGATTTACTGTAGGACATTTACAGTGAAGCAAGAAGTTTATTGAAATGTACTACTGACTTTTAAGGGATTTTCTTTTTTTATTTTCTTCTTTTAAGGGATTATTGGTGGCCACAATCTTCTGCTTTTTCAACGGAGAGGTAAGAGTTTGCCCACCAAAATGACGTTGCAGAAATTAGCAGTTATCAGTTAATACAGTCACTGCAGGGGCTAAAATGGTCTTTACTCATCGTCTGTTTGTTTATTGTTGCCAAGCTACATATCGATGCATTCCTATAAATAACATTCAGCTGAGATGCAGTCACAGGTGTGAATTTTTATCTCATCCACACAAAATTCAGTGTCAGAACCAATTGATTTAAAGATTAATAATTACGATCATCTGACTTTTTTGTTTTGTTACATAATGTAAAGCTGTTTCTGCACTGAAGCCAACCATGTATTTATGATAAATGTAATGTTCCAGGAAATTAACTGTAACGTAAGTTTCCTGACATACAGGATTAGATTTTGGTCACACCGTCCAGCTCTAGCTGGGCCACCAGATAAGCTGTGGTTGCATTAATAAAGCTTATTGTAGAAAAGTGAGTTCATAAATGTGATTTTTGCTTAATCTGTGCACATCCTCCTCAGGTACAAGCAGTTTTGAGGAGGTACTGGAATCAGTATCGCATACAATTTGGAGGCACCATTACCCAATCAGATGCGCTGAGGTCGGCTTCATACACTGCCTCCTCTGTTACTGAGGTCCAGGGCTGTTACAGCATTGACGGCCATACAGAACACTTGAACGGCAAAACCTGTCACGATATCGACAACACCTTAAAAGCGGAAAACCCCTTCGCCTGATGCACTGCGGCAGGGTGTCATTTATAAAATGAAGAAACTGTGATATTGCTGACATTTTGCTACCTTCAGTAAATGTTATTAAATTTGTACTACAGTATTTTAGTTTGCTTACCTACCGTGAACAGTAGTGTACATATTAACTCTTTTTCAGATTGTGTAACACTTTTAAGATCAGCCCCTTTTGTCTATAATAATTTTGTCTTATATTCTCCCCCATTAAAGATCACACAGATAGGAAACCTATATTTTTACTAAAAAGGCTAATATAACCAGTGCCCCTTTGTTTTTAATGATGTTTTAAACCTATTTTATGTAATAATTGGATTTGATGGTATTATAGGCTGTATTCAGTTCTGTCTGTTATCTTGGAGAACAACTGAAACTACAGTACAAAAAATAACCAAAAATAACAACTTGTGCGTGTAACTTTTATAACTGGATCTTTAAAGGAGCAGATCAGCGAAAAACTAAAAATCTTATTAAAATCATGTGACTGACATAAAGAACTTGATGACAGAAGTTCTGAGTGATCTATTCCTTTAATTATGAAAATTCTTTCTGTTTTCTTGTAACCTAAGGTGGGGCCAGTTTTACCCATGTAGGGTTATTTGAACATATTTGAACACATTGCCTCTCCTAACATTCAATATCACTGTCATCTCACTGACAGTAATTCAAAATTTGTGACTAAATAAATCCGTCAGAAGGGCTGAAATTTCACCCTGACTTCTAAAGTTGTAAATCATGTAGCCGAACTCCCTGAATGACACATTCCTCTTGAATAATGTGTTCACAGTTCATTACATTTCTGTTTTGCACAACCATACCTAAAATCTACTTTTTGTCCAAAACTGCTCACATTTTGTTTGATTAAACTGAAATGTGTTTGTACTGTGTAAATATTGTATTGTTCATTCTTTATGTATTTGTGGTGGTGTTCATTTTTTGTATTTCTTTCACTCAAAACAACAGAGATATAACTAAACAAATTAGGGTAAGACGGCAATTTAAACAGATTTTTATTCATGAATTAGCTTTAACCAACAGCTACAAATGTTCTTTTCTGAACGAATGTAAGTTTTGTGCACGATTTTAAAGTGTTGCAATCGTGTGTTGTGCTGTTTTAGAATTGTTTGCATGTAATTGTGTTCTACTAAAGTCACTGCTGTGTACTGTACATAAGTTATGAAAGCAAATCAAACATTTGAATATTCACATTAAACAAAAACTCAAATCAAAAGACAAGAATAACATTAAATCTGTTCAGAATCTGTCATTGAGTCACTACCCTGTCCACAAACCGCTTGACTGAAAATAGCATTTGATCAGAATCAACTAATCTTGAAATGCTGCAAAACCGATTTTCATGGAGGCTCAATACATTTTGTGTGAGTGAGGACAGAAAACGCAGCATACTGATGCTATAGTTACCTACTGAAGCAAACATGACTTCTGTTCACTACTGAAGTAAAACTGAGGGTTCATACATGAGTAAACTCAAACCAGAGGTCGGCCTGTCCTCATATTATTTATGGTAACTAAGGGAAACATGCTGGGAGTGAGGCTGAAAAGCTCTTTTAAGGAAGTACTGGCCAGTAGATGTTTCACAGCTTTACATACAGCAGCCTGTTACACAGCAAACTATAAATGAGCCTCACAAGCATCTAAAACGACTGAGAAATCACTTTCTGTTAACGTTTGTTGTCTTTAGCATGAACCCGTAGTGAAATTTACAGAAGAGAAGCATGTGTGGAGTATGTCCAGTGAGTCAGAAATAAAAGATCAATTAATAATAATAATCACTTTTCATGCAGATAACATTACAATAAGTTTGTCCATTTCTAAGTAACGATTCATTTTAATTAAAGTTTCAGTATTATGACAATCTTTATATTTGTTCATTTCATTGCTAATCGCAACATGTTACTTTCATTAAGACAAACCAACCAAACTGCAAAGCCGTACAAAACATGAATTCATGTGAGCTAAGCTTGCTTTAAAAAACATTTGAAGAGCAAACTGTAGAGAGACTGAGCATGGATGCTGTGTTCTGCTGCTGATGTGGTCATTGCTTCATCGTTGTCTTTCCTGAAGAGCTTAGAAAATAAGTTTCTATTTTAGTCAAATGTAAATTCTCTCCTGACACGCAGCAGAACTCGGAACTCGGTTCACTGAAGAGAACAACATGATGTTTATCGTCACCTTCAGTGTGTTTTTACACGACTGATCTGACCTGATGGTGTTTCACTGACTGAAGGTTCATAGAGTTACAGTCTGCTTATAAGTACAGAAACCTGCTTGCAGAATGAAGTTAATTCATCTGCACATTGTTAAATGTTTTAGATCAACAAAAAATCAACATGCTGTAACAAATGTGCTAAAGAGCACACAGAACCCATGAGAGACAGAACTGTGACTGGATATCACTTCTGTTCCAACATGACCATGACTTGCATTCATTATACAAGCGCTGAACTGAGTACAGAGTTTAATCATCACACACGTGAACTCTGTATGTATATATATCTATAGAGAGAGAAATATTTTCTTACTGGCTTTTTTTCTAATTACAACAGATTTGTCTGCTTGCTCTCTGTTGAATTCAACAGTTATGAATTGAACTAGATATGAATATGTCTTATATTTCTGCACAATGAAGATAACACAAGCTTACTATCCATTAAAAGTGCCATGGTTAAGAATACTGTTAGCCCTACATGACCCAACAGCAGCACTAATGGGATTTAACACAGAGTGAAGTTGCTTAAGGCCAGTGTCACCTGCATTCAGCTTCAAAGTGTGATGAAAACATGCGCTACAAACAGGTGAGAAACTCCTCTCTCTCTCTCTCTCTCTCTCTCTCTCTCTCTCATCCTAACACACTCCAGGAGAAGAACATCAGTACAACACAGTGAGACGTTTCTGCTCCTGCTTGCTTATTCACATTAACACCTATTAACTTAGCAGATGCTTTTATCCAAAGTGATTCACAAAGAGACAGAGCATCAACATTTTGCCCTAAGAACACACAAGTGTGAATAGTTCTGATGACAGAATCCACAATATCATTAAACATGATTAAACATCATTAATCTGTCTGTGGACACAGGATTTACATTCTGTTGTATTGTTGACTCATTTCTAAAAGCATAACACAGACAAATAGTTAATAGCATTCTAACTATCAGGAACACAGCCCTGCATTCACTTGGGTTTTATCATGAGAAGATGCCAGAGATATTTGTTTAATTGGTGGGTGTTAATATTTCTCAGATAAAAATGTATGTATGTATGTATGTGTGTGTGTGTGTGTGTGTGTGTGTGTATGTGTGTGTGTATGTATGTGTGTGTGTATATATATGTATGTGTGTATGTATGTATGTATGTATGTGTGTGTGTATATATATGTATGTGTGTGTGTATGTATGTATGTGTGTGTGTATGTATGTATGTGTGTGTGTATGTATGTATGTATGTATGTATGTATAAGGGACCAGTGATGATGGAGTGATAGCCTGTTTAACTGGGAAGCTACATGCAAACCTACGTCACATTAATCTAGAAAAGAACAGAATCAGGAATAATTTTTAGGTGGTAGAACAAGAATGTTAGCAAATACAGAATAAAAAAGAACATTTTGTGCCACTAATGGTAGAAAAATGAAGGGGACTCTATTCATAAGTACAGCCATTTCAGTCTGGAGATTTCTGATCCACATACTGAATTAACCCATTTGTCTGTTTAACAGATGAAATATAAAAGGTTTCGTGCTGCAATTTCACCATTGACGTCAACGGTGGTGGAAATGCGTCAGACGAGGACTGTGCACATAATTAAACCTCAGCCATTTTCACGATGCTTCAATCATACACACTGAAACGGAGACCTCATTACTCTTTAACTTTAACTCAGAGCTTGTTTCACTGCATTCTGAGAAATGGTGCCAATGTCTCACACTTGCCCTGAGAGTTTGGAATGGACACAACAGGGACAGGTGCTGTTATTTGAGAGGCTGTCTCAAAGGCTTGGTTGTGGAGAGAGAGCCGGTGAACTCTGCAGCGAGTGTGTGCAGCGGGAGTAAATGCAACTCAGACACACAGAATGCTACTGTGGCTAAATTAAACAGCAAGCCACTTTACGTATATAATACAAGATTACTGGATAGATTATTATATTTATTAGATCCTACAGCAGCCTTTTCAACTCTCTCTATATAAACGCCTACACTAAAAACTGTTACCTTAACTGTAACACTATAAAATTATTTCTTTACATTTTTGGCCATTGAGGAATGATGTACACCCTTATTGTAAGTTTAATTTTAAATATATTAATGTAAACACTAGAACCAAGATTAAAAAATGTAGAATTACTGTTTATTGTTAGCTCAAGTAAACTACTATTCTAACTCATGTTAATGGACACAGCCTTATTGCAAAGCATTTCCAAAAACAACATTTCAATAAAAAAGCACCACAAATGCTTCTTTTGCCTTACTGATAAAAGTAAATGCTCATGAAATATTTAGCATTGGCAGAGCATCTTCATGTAAGCAGGATACAGCAAATGTAACATGAAGTTGAATTCGTGTTTTTGGGGATGAATTAAATCATACTGAAGGTTGTGTCATATTCCTTGGGGTACAACATTAGGTCCACAGCTGTCTACACACAGGAAGTCAGGAATATTTAAAACTCCTCACGTTCCTGGTTAGAAAATCATTCCAAGTTATTTCTTCTAATTTAGCCAAGATTCTTTGTTGTCCACCAGAGCATTTCCCCTGACTGTGGTGGGAATGAGAACACAGTCTGAGTCAGGGTCAACATAAACCTTCATGTTAAAGCAAAGTATGGGAAAATGTTTGCTAAAACAACACAGGACTACAACAACAACACACAACACAGAACAGCAACAACACAGGACAACAACAACAACACACAACACAGAACAGCAACAACACAGGACAACAACAACACACAACACAGAAAAACAACAACACAGGACAACAACAACACACAACACAGAACAGCAACAACACACAACACAGAACAGCAACAACACACAACACAGAACAGCAACAACACAGGACAACAACAACACACAACACAG
>JBAJNP010012504.1:0-13327 GCA_036877545.1 Yasuhikotakia modesta | reverse complement strand
AGAAGAGGGGATTCCACACAGTGGTAAACATGGCCTTGTCCCAACTTTTTTGAGATGTGTTGATGCAACAAAATTTAAAATCAACTTATTTTTCCCTTAAAATGATACATTTTCTCAGTTTAAACATTTGATATGTCAACATATATCTATGTTGTATTCTGAATAAAATATTGAAATTTGAAACTTCCACATCATTGCATTCTGTTTTTATTCACAATTTGTACAGTGTCCCAACTTTTTTGGAATCGGGTTTGTAAGACTGCAGCGAGCCATCAAGGCTTACTGCTGGAAACATCCTCATCCGATCCATCAGAAGGTCTGAGAGGTTATGGTTATGTACACAGGATCTCAAGTTGCAGCTACCAAGCATAAAGACCAGGCCCAGGAATGTTGGTGCATTCAATGTCTTAAAACAGATTAATCCTGTAACATACTGTTTGGGCTTCCTGCTAACCACTGTGCCTCTCCCTCCATTTGTGTGTCCCTACAAACAGCTGAAACTGCCCCCCGGGATTACCATTTTTGCCTTGTTTGCCTGGTTGGACTGATCTGTGACTGAATTCATTGCATGTTTAATTGACTACATATGTGCCTTTGTTTTGGATAACTATGTTTTTTAATAAACTTGTACAATTTGATTCTACCTTTACCTCCATGTTGACAAGTTCACAGTTATCTATTTTGTTTTATTTGATGTTGTCCATGTTTTCCAAAAGCATTTCCAAAAGTGCTTTACATTTCATTCATGTATAGAAAGTTAAAAAAAATTATTTGTAATTTAATTTTTTTGTATAAATAAACCCTCTTTATGTCACTAGCATGATAAAATGTAAAATTAATGACATTTGAATAATAGTTGTCACCTATGTCACCTAATAATAATAATAATAAATGGGAACTGTACAATTTACATTCAACAAATTCATTAAAATCTAAACACATCTATTAAAACAACTATACAGACAAAGCTTTAACCTGTATTTCACAAAAAAACACATGTTGTTCTTAAAGCTACATAAAATTATTGTCCATTCCCTATGCAAGATGATAGGGATTCAGTTGGTACACAACAGGCATGCTTATTGGCGAGCAGATAGCCAAACAATTCAACTTATTTTGAGAGATCTGTCTCACAGCGCATGGTCAATAGTTCCTCTGTAGGCAATCAAGCATCTCCCTGCTGAAACGACAGCTAAATTAGAGCTTTGTGTAACAAAGGCAGACCTCATGATCTGCAATACTGCCAGGCGGTGCTGGAACCAGCTGGCACATTCTAGTATTAAAATAAACTGCACAAATACCTACCTCAGGATAAAATGATGCCCTTCACCTTTAAAAGGACTTGGATTATCCAGTATCATTATGTGTCTGAGCTGCGAGATAGATTGATGTGTGGTTTTTGAAGCACCAAAGTGAAATGGAAGCCAAGAAGGCCTAAAAATCAAGCAAGGTTACCTTGACTCATAAAATAGGCTATTTGTTTACTAAGGTTTCCTAACTCTAACTCTAATTGTGTTAGTTCTAACGGTCTCACATCACTTTAAGATCATCAAGCACAATTATTTTATCACCCTGCCAGATTTATGCAACTATTTATAGTACCTTACTAATGTTCAGATAAGTTTTGTGTTGTCATCACTATTTTATTTCAATAGCCATAAGTCTATTGTGCAGGGAAAATAAGTTACTAACATCCTAAATAAAGTGATATGTATACTTTAAAAGTCAGCATGAAAACATGCATAAAGGCTTTTTTTGTTAATTTATATATTAATTTGCCTTCCTGTGCTACCATTTTCACCATTTCATCAAGTCATGCAAACTTGAATGGAGCATGGTTCTGCAGGCTCTTTCAGTTCCTTTCCACTGCTTAGTATTTGCCCTGGTATGGCCAAACACTAGTTTGTCACAGGGCAAGTCCCCTTACAAGCATTCTCAGGTAAATCTGGTAACATTAAAGATGGCTGCAGAGAAAACACTGCAGGGATAGTGGTGCACTAAACTATTATGTCTGGTTTTATGTCATTTTGTGACAAACAAAAATGCTTTTGAAAATGCACCATAGAGCAACCTCTGGAGCATGTATATTCTGCCTCAAAACTTCTGTGGAAGTGTCTATTCACAATTTAATAGGCAGGCATTTTTCGTGAGATGTTAACAATTCTACAGCATCACTTTCATGATGCAATGTTGAGGTCCCTTTAAAGGTAAAGTTTTAATTAAGTATGAAATACAATTCCCTGCATGCTGCTTCTCATTGCTATACTTCAGGCATGCCTGCTGCACATTCTTTAAACACAGACACACTAAAAATCAAGTGACATTTAATGTAATGCCTATTTTAAGGACTCACTGGTGCTTCATAGCTTTAACTGCAAGACAATACGCAGCATTTTATTCTTTTCTCAGGGAACATATAAATATTCTCAGGGTTACAAATAAAAACTAAATGTTCAATGGTAATTCAACCCCCTGAGTTATAAGCTTGACTGTAACAATATATTATTAAATGAGCATTTGTCAATAAGCAATTTTTAAATTGTAAAATTTTCCAAATATTTTAGTGTAGTGATTTAAGTCTGAACATCTGGCTTCTTTTGAATTCTTACCAGTTTCTGGGTAAGGCCTGGTGGGACCCAGTCATAGGTGATGGTGTTGAAAGTTGGGTCTTTACGGGAGACCACTGGATTGGTGACAATCATGCGATTACGTTTGTATACTCTCAGGCCATCTGCTCCTTTAATCTTAGTCGTGAGATAGGCATAGTGAGACTCTGCCAGCAATCTCCCCACCTTGCGATCATCTTCGCTGTCGGAGCTGAATGCATGCTCTTCCTGACTGCAGCTGCACTGTATGCAGGCTTTTCTGTTCAAAAATCAAGCTAAGGTTTTAGTGGATTAGGCAGCATTATACCTTATGTAAATGTCTAATAACAGATGACTTGTTGCAGTCTTGGCTTATTGTGTGTTTTTATCCATTATATTACCTACATTGTATCACATTGATAAAAACATAACTAGCTATATGTACATTAAAAATATAGACTCTCTTCCAGAAAAACAAATTAAAAACGTATTGATAAAAGCCACATTTCATAGATGCTCATGGCTGTCACATAAACTAAAGGCTATTGGCTATGAAAAAAGTTCTGTCTTGATAGGACATGTCAACACATGAAGGAAAAATTGTGTTAAACCTTTTCCTGGGATCATTAAAGAAGTTGAAAGTATGACTATACAGCTCACCAAACTTATATTTCATTAGTTTAAATGATAAAAAGTCATCTCTTGTATGGGCCTAAATGATGTGTAATGTTTCAATGTTCATGTTTACTGTACCACTACTTGCTATAGAATAATTACAAAATGTTGTGCATAGTAAATATATTATATACTGCAGAAATAGTAAGTGAGCTTTCTTTATATTTGGAATACACAAATGGCATAGACAATGTGCCAAAATGTGCAGTATACAACAAAGTACAATGTGTTGGTATAATACTATTAACTGTCCACAGTGCGTTTTACAATACAACTAAAACACACTGGATTATAAAATGTGTTAATTTACTATCCCACAATAAATTAACATTGAACTGACAACACTAATGTTACTGTATTTTACTTTTACTTTTTGCCTTTGAATTTGTGAAATGATAATTTCAATGAAAAACATGCATTTGCTCCTTTTCAAAACAAATTATTGGAGACATTTACCAAATATAGTCAAAAGGATGTTCTTAAATAAAATGTTCTTATATTTTATATATCAAATGTGTTTAACAAGGCAACAAAACCCTTTTGCAATGGCAGTCTGTTGAAATTCAGGTTTGTATTTTTCTTTTGTAACTAGGGATGCACTGAAATGATCATTTTTGACCAAAGCTGAAACCGAATATAAAGAAACACTTGGTGGATGGTCAAAGGCTGAATATTTAAGCACATAAAAAGTCAATTCCTCTTCTCTTCAATGACACAAATCTCTCGCTGTTGGCTACAATGCATGGCGTTGAGCCAACGAAGCTTAATATAATCTATAGGTCTGCGAAATCCAATGTAATCCAATGCTTTTTAATCCCCTCTAGACAATTCAGCAGGATAGTGTCTGCCAATGGCCATTTTTGTGTCTTTCTCTGACACTTTAAAAATGCCTCCACAAAGCTGACGTGTTTGCTTCATTTATAAAGTATGCATGCCTCTCACTCTATGCTGGAATTAAATTTAAGGTTTACAAAAATTCATACAGAAATTCACAATGGAAACACTGACAACAAAAACAGCATTCCATATACATCTCTAGAAACATGAGGAAAAACAAACAAAAAAATTAAATTACCTCCAGGAATGTGGCTGGAAGCCAGTGCAGATCTCTTTACATGTCAGACATGCCGCACCCCTTCCCGCTGGTGGCAGCCCTGACATCTGGAAAAGAGAAACGAGAGAGGGAGAGAAAAAGTATCTCTATTCAAAGAATGAAGTAACAGAAGAGACTTTACTCACTACAGGGAGAATTTATGAAACAGACATTCTTTAAACATTTATCCCCTTGATTTTGGTTTAAAATGCAAAGTGTGTGAATATACACATCATTACTATCAAATAAAAGACTATACATGGACTCATCCAAACACTTCCTCTGCTTGCTATTAGTCATGTAAACAGTCACCCCAAACTCATTGATGGAGTCAATGTTGCTATATGTAGGCTGGCCAGGATGCTTAAAAAACTCTGATAATACAGTGTTTACACTGTTCAGGAAATGTAGCCTATAAGTGGTTAACTAGTCTTTAGACTGCATTATAAACTGGGAAGAATGTATTTGAACCACAGAGACATACTGCAAAAGATTCACAGCACTGACAGCAACAACTGGACAGGACTTCTTTTTTATTCACACTGTAGCCTGAGCTCATCTTTATAGGCCATCAGTGTGAAAACATGAAGACACATTCATCACATAGACACAGGTGATGACAATATGCACAAGCCAATTTAAATCACTTAATATCCAAAACATAAACCACAAAGACAAACACTTGTGCCAAGCACTATTTTCTCTCTTTACAGATGGCTTATTAAGCCGTGTGATGAAAGGTACAACAAAAATAACATTGCTGAAAACGACAAACAGAACAACACAACATGCTGCCATGGTGATAAAGCCCTTAAAAAGCTTCTTTAAAGTGCACACATATGTAACTATGAAAATTATCCCTGGTTTGTGATCAGTCTGACGTGGAGGGGGCACAAGGCACTAACCACTTCAAATCATACATCAGAACTGAGTGATGTTTGAGGTTTATGCACCAAGGGCAAACACACACATGAGATTTCTTTTGTTTTTACAGTACATACATAAACACAACTAATCAAAAAAGTAAATATGTAGAATTATAAATAAAGAATCCGAGTAATATACATGAAGATGTATACAGTAATTATTGTATATAAACAATATAAAAATGTGGGGACAGTAGGGGGTGTTCTCACCGTTTTTTGTGAATTTGTGTTTTAGTGCACAGGGATTTGTACCAACTGCATGTGGGCAGAAATGCAAACAGGTTATAGCCCAGGAAAAACACAATTTGGTAATCCAATGACAACTGAAAGTGGGTACAGAGAGTTGTGTGAGTTTAGTCAGGAAGATATCTGGTATCATTCTATTGATGGTCTGGTATTATCCTAGCCTGTTGAGGTGTTGCAGAATTTCAAAATTCTTCTTAATTGACAGTGTAGGTACAGTGCAATGTGAACTGTATGTGCTGTATTTTCTTCAGTCCAGCAGCAAAGTCCAGAGCTGCCATGGCTATAATGTTTAAAAACACAGACGCAGATTACGGTACAAATAAGGTAAAAATAAACAGTATGAAACAGCTCACAGATGAAGCAGTAAATCATATGCAGTGGTGATAATTAGAGCCAAACAGAATTTTTAGAATTCTGAATTTCTAAATTCAGAATTTTTTAAAAAACATTTTCCGCAGCTATTTCTGCACTGTTTTTTTTATCTGTGGAATTCTGCACAACAGTCCCCAGACACTTAAAAACAAATAGTTTTTATTATTATTTCATCTCATTAGACTATACTGTTTAACATGTAAAGCCCCCTAAAAATACCTAAAAGGCTAATAATGGTGTCTTCATTCACTTCATCCACTGAAAAACAAAGCTTCAGAGAAGCTTTGTGATTAATGTTATAGAGGCTGTTCATTGTTAGTGCTTGCTTTCATCACAATACATCATGGCAAGAAGCACAGCCTACTCCTCACTAATATGCATGACATATGTATACTTGTTAATGATGGCACTACATTCCGTCAATACATAAATATTTGTGAATATCTGCAGACACCGATTCTGTGAGGGCCTGCCTATAATTCCCTATATATATATATATATATATATATATATATATATATAATATATAACACAGATCTTTAAAGTGTAATTAGAGTTTCCAGTCCTAGAAGCTGTTATAGCCAACTGATAGCAAATAGTCATTAGCCATAAAAATAAACAAGATCATTGCAGTTCACCCTTTAACAATAAAAAATTACAATTTGCAACAGTGCCATTTAGTGTAAAAACTGTACCTTTTATTTTATTGGATATTGTAAGGATACCTTGTAAATGTAGCTATAAAAACTGAAATATTACAATGGCAGTATTATCAATATTCCTTTTGCAATAACACTTGCAATAACAAATTTAGCTCAGGTGCTTTCCATTTCTCTTTTATGGTACAGACCTTTCTATAACAGATCTTACAGCTGACAGTGCATATCAAAGCAGGAACTAAGCCATGAGGTCAAAGGAACTGCCTGCAGAGCTCAGAGACAGGGATGTCGCTAGATACAGGATCTAGAGAGGGATATACAAAACATTCTGCTGCACTGAAGGTTCCAAAGAGCACAGTGATCTCCAAAATTTTCAAATGGATGAAGTTTGGCACAAAACCTGAAAACCTTTTTTACAGTGCCACGGGATGCCACATTGGGCTAAAAGTTCACCTTTTGACATGACAATGACTTTAAGCACACAGTCAAGACAACACAGTTGCAGTTTAGGAAAATATAAACAGATGTTTCAGTATACTGTTACTAATAAATTCTCTGAGCATTTATATTTCAAATTTTGACTGCAAATTTCCCATCCATATTACTGAAATTGCTTTCCAGTAACATTTCGGAGTGTCAATCCAAAACTTTTTAATATGCGGTTCTATGGGCTGCCATAGAAGAAAATGAATGGATGCAGTACGGATCTTTGCCCCCACACGTAATCTGCGTCTGTGTTTTAAAACATTATAGCCATGGCAGCCCTGGAGTTTGCTGCTGGACTGAAGAAAATACAGCACATACAATATGGATGGCCTGAGAGTGAGTAAAATAATAACAAATTTTATTCTGAACTGCTAATGTAAACCAGTCCATTGTCAGCCCATCCTGACAGAATCACATCAACTTGTCCACAACGCCACCTATTGGCACACTTGAGACTTTTTTTTATGATACAAGTGTTTTTAATTACGTTTTTTAAAACAAGCGTTCTTATAATCATTAATGTTTAAAATATTTTGCTTATACCACTGGTGGGTAATTGCCTATTTTCAATAAGCATATTTCAACCATTATGTTTGTGGTGAAACTGTAATAAAATGCAAACTAATCCGCCAAACCATGTTTGCAACAGTTTTACTATATAAATACAGTTGTTGGGTTGTAGTTAATTACTCTAATCTGGAATGGGACTGTAAACAGTTTACTTCCCAAATGTGTGTGGGTGTTAATGGAGACAAAAATAAACGCAAACGTGTGCACGGTTTTTTTTTTTTTTACCAAAAGTCTAACTAATACTATTCACTTTACACAAGTCAAAACAAAACGTGGTCTTAGTAAACGAACAAATAAGTCAAAACCTAAATTTTAAATGTTTTTCTTCCTACAAGCTAGTCGCTGACTTTTAAAGTGTAAGCGGTAAAACTTACCTTCTGAACACTTGTGGCCACATCCATTTTTCCTAAGGAAAGGAAATCTGTAGAGTTTTCTACAGTTGAGTAAAGCGCTGTCTGGTGTGTAAAGCCTCTGCTGATCCACGTGTCTTTATCAGCGAGCCTTCGCGCGTCCTCTGACTCACCGACCGTTTAAACTGCCCAACATTCCTCTCGTGCAGCAATGAGGCATGACATCACGGGCGGCTGTGAGATAAACCCGCCACAGTCTCAAATTCACAAAGCTTTGTGTGTTTCCACCCAATACTGAATTTGACTTTATAAGGAAGCAGGAAGGCAGGAATGCATCAACCTGAAGACTTTAGAACAGAAATAAGCTACCCACATAAATACCTGTTGTATGATTCATGTTCTAAATCTGATGAAAAATAACCATGGCGTTACTTCAGTAAAACCACAGTGGATTTGGCAGATTGATATACATTTTTGTGTCCGTTTTATTAAAGTATGATTAGTGTAGTGAGACATTAACACATTTGTAACACTGTTTTTACAAATACCAAGTTTAATTATTTTTAACACTAACAATAAAGTACCAAAAAGTACCATTTTATTTAGACATATTTGCTTTTAGATGTGTAGTATGGAACTTATTTGAAGAGAGTGTAAATAAAATACATGGGTCCTGATGGTACTGCCACAGTACTTTTGAGTAAAATGTCCAGGTGTTAAAATGTTACTATATTTTAACTTACATTTTGAAGAAAGACATTGGATTTTTTTCATGCATTACATCATAATGACACACTAGCCTCTAGATGATACCATAGTCTCATGTATGATTTTATTTTATTAATGAAGATTTTTTAAGTCTTCATTAACAAAGTCAATATAATTAATAGGTGTAAATTATCACATTAAATCATTACTGTCTGATTTACATTGAATTAGCTAAACCTAATGCAAAGTGAATTGTGAATGGCTTTCAAGTTTAAGAACAGTTTACAATAAAAAGGCAAAGTGATTTTTCATGCACTTATATTATTTTGATAGAAAACCTTTAAAACTCTTCATATGTATATTACTGCAAGTTTATGACAGTTCTCAGGCAGGCTAATCTGAAAAAAATCACAATGACATTTCTGGAAACAGCCTTATTCATGCATAATCTTTAAACAAATAAAACTGATAAGCCTTATTTAGCAAATACCACGTTTAGTAATTCTTATCAGGTGTAATGTGTATAGATTTCAGCCTGCTATTGCATCATGTGTCTGATACATTAGAATGCATTTAATTTTTTTCTACAGACACGTCATTAAGGAAAATCCCAAAAGATTAACATGGCTTCATTTCTAAAGGGTAGAAATATTTACTGGGAGGTCTAGTGATGTCCTAAAAATTAACAGAATTTACATATAGTTGACTGAACCTGAACAAAAAAAAGACATTGATAAAAAACATTTTGCCTTGTGCCACATTGTTATTATCAGTACCAGAGGCACCTAAAAATGGCACTCAATGGGTCAGAATTGTGACACAACACTTTACCTAGAAAACATGTCATGTAGATGTTATTAACCTGCAGCACAATGATGTCAACACCACAATCAGTAACTACATACTTCAAATTCTCTGTCCAAGCATTATTTTCCCGAACACACACTCGGGCACTTTGTGAGGGCTATATTAGGCTGTTTCACATGATGATTTGTGGTTCAGGAACAGAGTCTGTGATAGACTTGTGAGGCAGAACATTGGCACCATTAATGTAGAGTTCATCTTTTACAATTACATCCTCGCCCAAAACCGTCACATTCTCCATTCGCACCTGAATGACAAACGCAGCATTAATAAACATCCAAACAACAAAAATTACAACATTTTCAAAAACATACACATACCCACTGCCCCACTGAGGAGCACCATCCCACAATGCAAGACTCCAACCAGGAGTGGGAGTTTATGTGTGCGCCCTTCAGAACCGTACAGCGCTTTATTCTCACACCATCCTCCAAAACCACCCCAGCTCCGATTGTCACATTTGGCCCAATAGTACAGTTCTTCCCAATCACTGCTGTGGGGTCCTATGGGCAAAACGGGGCAGAACAGAAGTTCTCAGCCTTGGGGTCTACTAACTGCAAATAAACACTTTTAAACAGATTTTTTCCCCTAAGAATAAATATTAAGTCAAAATGATACATTACATACAATATGTTTGCTGTTTGTATTGTTCTATCAAAAGTCACTTTGGTTATAAGTGCCTGCTAAATGCATAACATAAATGTCATAAATGCAAAGCTAAACAGATGTGTTGAGGCTGGATTTGAATGTGGCTATTAATGGAGTATGTCCGATCACTTTTGGAAGCTGAAACATAACTGGAAAGAAAGCGCATTAAATTCTTGCAATATTTTTGAGATGATACTATGCTGATATTAGTTATTGTTAGGACATGACAACTAAACTTAAAATCTGACTCAAAAAAAAATCACATTTTCTATCTTTATTTTTAGTTGTTTGATCCCTACAGTGAAGGGAGTAAATATGCCTTTACCATAAGAACCTTAGACTAAACGCAATCATTGAAGTTTTCTTCTGGCAAAGGTAGTTTAATTCAATTCAACAGGGCTGTAGTCATTAGGGAACAGGGGTACAAAAATCTAGCCGTCATCTGCATAGCGAGGATCTGCCAATTTTGTGTCTTTGGCTCAGTGGGAGCAAATATAAGATAGATCAAGTGATTCAACAATTGTGCCTTGTGGGGACTTACTGTGCAAGCATGGGTACACTCAGACCCTATGCTGACATAATAATCTCTCCCTTCTAAGTATGACTAAAACCAATTAAGGACCATCCTAAAAACCTGACCTAGTTTTCCAGCCTGCCAAAAAAATTTAATTGACAGTGTAAAATGCAGCACTGGGGTTGAGCAGTACTGATATGTTGCCTCTAGCAGCACTTAAGATAATGTTTTTAATTATATTTATGTAGGACTGTCTCTGTGCTGTGATCGGGTCAGAAGTAAAACTCAAACTTCTCAAAGTACCCATTTAGAGTTTAAGAATTTGTTTAGCCTATTGAAACCGTTTTTAATTATCTTGATCATGAACCATCTTGACCATTTGTAAAAGTCCCAGAAAGAAGTCTTGTAAAGCACTTCAAACAGATCTACATTTAAGAGTAATACAATTTTGAAAAATAATTATTACTGCAGTAAAACCACAGTGTATCTGGCAGATTAATTAGCATTTTGTGTCAGTTTTTGTGCCATTAAAGTATAATGCAATATGTCATTGGTAACATTTGTGTTAAGAAAGAAGTTATTTAAAGCAATTACCACTTTAAAGAGGTCTATATTTAAACTGTTCAAAATCAGGCACAGTGGATGACATGAGGACATTATTGCTCAACCTCATGTCATTCAACCTTCTTTTAAATCTTCGTTTAAAGCGGGTAAGTGCAACTGGCAAAGCATTGCATTAGCAGAGCAAGGGTTATGGGTTTGATCCTAGGAAATGCAAATGCTGATAAATAAAGAAAAAGGAACACATTGAATTTACTGAAAGTTGCTTTGGAAAAAAGTGTCTACTAAATAAATAAATGTAAAATGTAAATTTTCTATCTTTTACTATTTATCAGACAGTACAGGCTAAGGCTGTAACAGGCAAAGAGTTTTGATTATTAGATGACAGTTACGCTGCATTTTTCCAAAACAATAACCCCAAAGTATTACATTTTGATTCTACAGGACCTTTAAACATCTGATCAATATCAACCAATATGACTTAAAAGAATAATATATACCACAAGGACATTTCCAAGGAAACCTGGTCCTGTACGGAGCCTCTCAGGGGCCTGCTGCCGAACAGACTGCAGGTACATGCACATGCCTGTTAAGAAGTCTTTGGGCTGACCAATGTCCATCCAGAATCCTGAAACATCACATGTTTGCATGTTGGCATTCAGGTGGATATTGCAAACAGTTGCTTTAAAATTGCATTAATAGTAAAACTAATTCTTTGCAAAGATCACAAATTATGCGTCAGATAAAACATTAGAGGTGTGTATGCTTTTGCAAAAGGAGCATGTTTGTTGTGTGTTGTTGAACCTTGTAGCTCCATGGCATACAGGTGTCCCTCCTTTGCCATGACAGGAAAGATTTCCTTTTCAATGGAAGTCGGCCGTAACTGAGGGACAAATGCAAGAAAAATTAAAAGTTTAATTCTATAAATACAACAAATCAGAATGTTTACAGGTACATACTTCCTAATCTAAATACATATACAGTACAGGCCAAAATTTTGGATACACCTTCTCATTCAATGAGTTTTCTTTATTTTCATGACCGTTTACATTGTAGATTCTGACTGAAGACATCAAAACTTTATTGAACACGTGTGGAATTATGTATTTAACAAAAAACTTTGTTAATAAGTTTTATATTTTAGATTCCTTAAAGTAGCCACCCTTTGCTTTTTGGATTTTGATGCAAACCTCAATGAGCACACTGAGGAAGTCACCAGAAATGTTTTTTGCTTAACAGGTGTGCCTTGTCAGGGTTACTTAGTGGAATTTCTTTCCTTATTTATTGGGTTGGGACCATGAGTTGATACACAACCAACCCTATTAGACAACTATTAGAATTGATATTATGGCAAGAACAAATCAGCTAAGCAAAGAGAAACGAGTGGCCATCATTACTTTAAGAAATAAAGGTCGGTCAGTTTGGAAAATTGCTAATTCTTTGAATGTGTCCCCAAGTGGAGTCGCAAAGACCATACAATGAAACTGGCTCACATTAGGACCGACCCAGGAAAGGAAGACCTAGAGTCACCTCTGCTGCTGATGATAAGTTCATCCGAGTCACCAGCCTCAGAAATCATAAATTAACAGCATCTCAGATTAGAGACCAGATAAATGCCACACAGAGCTCTGACAGCAAACACATCTCTACAACAACTGTTAAGAGGAGACTGCGAAGTGCAAGCATTCATGCACAAATAGCTGCTAAGAAACCACTGCTAAGGAGAGGAAACAAGTAGAAGAGATTTGTTTGGGCCATGGAACACAAAGAATGGACATGCTTTGGTCTGATGAGTGCAAATTTGAGATCTTTGGTTCCAACCGCCGTGTCTTTGTATGACGCAGAAAAGGTGAACAGATGGATTCTACGTGCCTGGTTCCCACTGTGAAGCATGGACAAGGAGGTGTGATGGTGACACTGTTGGAAATTTATTCAAAATTGAAGGCATCATGAACCAGCATAGCTATCACAGCATCCTGCAACGACATGCCATTCCATCCGGTTTACATTTAGTTGGACCATCATTTATTTTTCAACAAGACAATGACCCCAAACACACTTCCAGGCTGT